>NQII01002842.1:275234-315500 GCA_002778355.1 Clitarchus hookeri | reverse complement strand
GTTGGCGCCTCACGCCACAGAACAGATTACAACACCTACGTCCAAACCTCAGCTTTGGCAGGTGTCAAACTGTTTCAACAGGCCAAATAAAATATGTTTCTTTCCCCAGGACCTTGCGAAGGAACTTCGTTTGAACAATCCAGTAGTTCCAACGTTTCTAGTTTCTCATTTTTAAAAGTTTCACGTTGTGAAAACCAATATGGCGGTCATTAAAAACGTATTTTTACGGACATAATTGGGTGTGGCTAAATAGTCTTAGTGCAACATGCCCACTCTACAAACTTTGGTTTATATATTTTATTAATGGCAATTTTTATGCCTTATTGGCACCTGGAGGTTATCAGTCTCCTCAAGCTAACAATGGCACGGAATGCATTACAAAATATATAATAAAAAGTCAGTTTTAATTACTATTTTATTACTATTTGCATTAACACTAACAACGTAGGTTTAATAATTCTTCGATAATAACCATATACGCTTTTAATATATGTGTAAATATGCTTGTTTTTAGAAGTTACTCAGGTACATGTTATTCTCCTACAGTGTAATTTGACACACAAGCGCATAAATTGAAGAGCAGCGGATTGGATATTTGTACTTCGTCACGCACTGATATTCATGTAAACATGCATTGTGTTTGGTGGCAACACTGCTGCCATAAACATTCTGGGTAAAAAATAATTTTTCTCGCAATGTAGATGTTTGTCATGTTATATTTGCAAAAGAAAATGGGGCTGCGGAACGGACCTCAATATGAACTTGCAACATCTTACATCAATTCGAGCGTGCTAAGTTTAAATATAAATTTTTGATGATCATTTTTATAACATAAATGAATGACACTGATACCCGTTTTACTTCAGAAATTTTAAGTTATACTAATATCGGCAATTAAAGATTTCCTAACGGATAACACTAAAAAGAGAAAAAAAATTCATTGGCAAGCGTCAGCATTATTTTGATGGCCATAGCTAAGATTCCCAAAGAATCTATAAAATGCATGATATGATTGAACATGTGAATCAGGGTTAGTATTTTTCTCAGTCATAACTGTGTCCTGTAGCTATTTGTATCAACAACAATTTATATACAAAACAGTTATTTCGAGTGGGCAGCTTCTTTTAATATGTGGTATTGGACTTGGTGCTTGGTATTATTTAAATAAACGATGAAGTGTAATTGTGACCTAAATTTTTAGTAAAAATTTTCTGATAAAACTTTTAGTTTTATCCACTATTTTATATATTGCTAGCGGTAAGTTACTGGCAGCACCCCGTTTCGACCTAGCAAATTCCAAATTATTATTATATTCTTTGCTCATGGCGCTTATCATACTTTGACTCTGATGAGCCGCCTCTGAACTTAACACAATTATTGAAAGTGCTGTCACTATTAATATTTTTTTTTTCTTTGCCGTATAAAAATTTCAATGTTTTACAAGTTATAATAGAAAACTTGAGTGTACTACTTTTTAATCATGAATTTAGAATGTTGTCAACAAAGAGCAATAATTCTACTGCGGACACAAATTAGACGAAGGCTCTTTACAATAATTGCGTGTTTAGGTTCCATGCTATTTTCAAAGAATGTTATGTATTCTAGTGCTCGTTCTTGAAAGTAAGCGAGCACAAACTTGAAAAATCCGATGATAGCCAAAGTAAGAGTAACAACAATCACCGGTCCGACAACAAGCTGACCGACATGCAGTTGATAGATAGGCATATGTACGATACTACAGCTGAAAGAGAGCAAGCTGTTCGACAGGCCAGTTCACCGACAGCCAGCTATTCGACAAGCAGTTGACAGTAAGCTGTCCGTCACATCACCTGACAGACATGCAATTATTAGACAGGCTGCTTAGAGAAGAAAGCTATCATACAGGATTGCCTATGGACAGGAGGCTGTACGACGGGTAGCTGGCAGACGCGGCTCATCGGTACATCACCTAACAGACATCGACAGGCAGCTAACAAAGAGGCAGCTACAAGATATATCACCTGTCTGACATGCAGGTATTCTACACTATATCTGATAGACAGCCAGCTATTTGACAGATCAGCTGGCTGAAAGGGAACCGTTTGACAGGCAGCTGATAGATAGGCAGCTGTCTGCTTGTCACCTGACAGATATGCAGCTACTCGACAGGACAGCTGGCCAACATACAGCTGTCTGAAACATCAGCTGATCAAGATTCGTCTATCTGACTCTTTGGACAGATGACTTTCGGTCTGTTGACTTTAGTGCAATATAAATAAATTTAGTTCCCTCGTTCTAAAAGAGTCAAACATACCTTGGGCCCTCTTCCGGGAGTCGCTCACTGCTTGCGTATAAGTAACTTATTTTCTTAGAAATAAAATTAGTAACTTCTTGTCGTACCAGTATTCCCACACAACTACATCAAAAGCGTATTGAGACCATTACAATGGTATCATGTTTAGGGCCAGGGAGGTAGCATATACACCGAAAACTTTTGCAATGGCCTTTTTGATTTTACATTACTGTTTATATAAAATGTTAAAATATAATCAATGAACATTCACTGTTTTAGTAAGAAAGAAATACTTTTTAGAATGTCGAACACACTAAATAAAGCCCTATTTCAGTCATCACACCCACCCTCCTACTCGAGTAGGAAATTTGATAATAAATAAATGTCACTCGGCAAGTCAGGATCGAATCCCTTTAATGCCATTAACTAATCAGCGCAAGCTATTTCGCCTCCCGGCTCGACAATCAATACGCGTTAAATCAAGAACCGTTGTTGTATCAAACGGATATCTAGTTGACAGCGTGAAATGAGAGTTTTTGTGTCCATAACGACCTGAACAACGTAGCTTTCGTGTGTTAAAATGAATGATAATTGTAGAGAAAAGCGTCTGTGACAGACAACCTGGCGTTCATTCCTTTTCTAAGCCGATAGATAAAAAGAGATTGACTTTATCAAGAAACATTTAAAAACGTAAACGCAAAATTTTTGCTTTTTTTTTTTGCCAACGGAAGTGAAAGTAGTGCTTTTATAGTCTGCATAAAAGAATACTGTTAGGGGTTGTGTAGTAAATTACCCCCCTAAAAAATTTACGAAGTATTTTAAACGCTTATTGATTGTCTTTCAAAAATATATACATTATTTCTCTGCATATTTATTTACATTAAAAAGTATTTTATTACTCATATTTTAATACTGGCAGCTCACGTTTCAAATATTTGAAGTATGTAAATTTATTGAGAGTTGCTTTTTACAGCACCTTAAATTCTTATTTGGAGGCCATATACCATGTCTGACGTTATGAAACTGAAAGATGAAAGAGATGAGTGCAAAATATTTGTGTTTTGAGCCTTAAGATATGATTGTGAAATGTTTCAGCAGCGTACTGCTGAAACACTTCACAATCAGTTAATTGATATAATGTTCGCTCTATCATAATTTTTCTTAGAATTTAAGCGCTGAAGCATTGCATTTGAACATAAATTTGTGCAAGTTTTGAAAGTTTGTAGTTTTAAATAGCACTCACAGGGTGTTAGTCTAAACGCTTGTTACACAAGTGATCGAAACGGAGAAACCTAAAATTCGTATAGCTCTCTTTGTTTCTGACCAGTCAGTTTGCAAACCGCCTGTCGGTCTATCTTCAGGCTAAGATTTTCAGTTGAAGGGTGCGTTTAATGGCACTACATGGCACAGCAGAAAGATTGCGCAGGGGGAAAGGTTTGTGGTAGCCGGAAATGGCAGTGCAACCGCCGTCAATACAGCTCGGTGAAAGAAGGGAATAAGGAATGTGTTAGCTCGCTTGATGTCGACTTGTTCAGACATGGAGGATGTGCCGAACTATTAAATTCTTCGATATAATTACACAATCTGAAAAGGACAGAGACTGCACATTGAAAAATAATTTTGTAGCTGGTTCGAGGTTAACTAAGAAAATGTCTGAAAAGTTTCCTGTCTATTATTGCACGTAGTTTAACGGACGCACTGACCGTATAATATAAAACAATGAGTGTAATGGGGAAAAATTTATTCGGTGGTACTACTTTTAGTTTTAGGCCTTTCTTATTCTAAATTGTTCGTCGGTCAGATAAAAAATTTAGTTTATCCAAAAAGCGGTTAAAATGTTCCGCACTGATATAAATAATTTTATGAGAATATAAAAATTTATTATTTCTGAAAATTAATTTTATACTCCGAGCAAACTCTTTATTCATTACTTTAGTTTTATGGAAAGGAGAATAAACGTCGTGTCGTCACAAATGAAAATACTGTCATGCGATATTTATATCGCCCCTTTAATGCACCATGAGACGAAATTGGTTTCTCACATTAACATTTACGCTCAACGAAAGATTTGTGTAGAGCGAAAATATATATTCCCAAATTGCTTGTCAATAATTTAGCCCAGAATTATTATAAGCTTTTGCAAGTGTGAACAAAACAAACAGGCTGCTGCTTATTCTTCCTGTGCCCAGCACCTCCACCAGATTATATTTTTGTAACATCTGACTAGAGAATTGTTTTTGTAACTAAAGAGAAGTTATAGAAACTACATGGATTTATTTTGGTTATAGAAAGTATAATAACGATATATGCTGCTGGTGAAGGAGGTCCAGGTCAAGTTGACTCAATCAAGTACAAAACATGGCGAACCTGTATTTACCGTTGCCGTAGGAAGGTTGTTATGAATAGGAGTGACGAGCGCCACGTGAAGTGAAGTTGCCTCTTGAGAGATGTTTTCCACGGGGGTTTTAAAAACCAACTCTATTTGTTTTGCCAAGAGTTATGTAATTATTTAGTGCCGTAAGTGTTTCTTTTACCATGCAATCATGGGAACCGCTAGACCTTTGGTGCTATATTTTACAAACTATAAATATGGCAATGTGTCATGGATTTTTTACTTCGCCTGAATACTGACACTTCGCTGCAGTTTGCTTGCCTTGTCCTCATTGACAGGATTCATAACCTTATGCGTTGGTTAGTTGTCGGTGTTAAGTGCTCTCTTAGACTACTTGCTATGAGAACGCAATGCTGTCAAACTATCGGTAGGAAATAAACTACATTTATATGCATGTATAAATATATATTTAATTTTTTTTTTCCGGAACTTGTCAAAAATTTGTTTTTTTTTTTAGGTTCAAGTTAGTTTCAAATGGCTGAGAACATTTTTAGCAACACATCTGCTGAAAAATTTAAATTTAATATTCCTTCTACTGTCAGTGAAATCTATGAAGGATATCACAATTTCGCCGGACCACTAGAGGGTCAGCAGCCAGGTGATATCGCTGACTGAAGCAGTGCAACTTATAACCAATATATTTTAGAGCACAGTACAGAAACAGAAAGGTAACCATGCAATGTATAAGATTTGCGCAATTAAGGGGAACTTTATTCTCTAGCTAATCTGCAGTTAGGTTTTTGAGGTCGATTCGCGTTTTTAAGTAACATAAACAACTTTGCATTAAATGTACGTTGTATGTGATACCATTTATAACATACATGTGCTAATCGATAACATTAACACACACAAACAGAAATACATACCTTCAGTCAAATGATAAACAATAGAAACTCTACATACAAATTTATGCTCAGAGCGATATGTTACGCAGCAAAGTTCAGGCCACTTAGACTAGAACCTAAAAGGGTTCATAATACACAATGTGCTACATGCAAAATATAAAAAACAAACACTAAAGCTACAAAATTGTCACAAAAATGCCCTTTCCTCTTATTTTAAAAAACGGAAGAGTCATGTTGTTACTCATTCTGAATCAGTGCTGTCAGAACGATCTTATGACGTATAGTTATGTATGGACGGCTCCTTTTACGATAGCACAACATCTGTTGTCAGCGTTTCTGAATGTTAAGTCTTAGGAGGCGCACGTGTACTTGAAATTAATGGATCAGATGTTATAAGCAGGTAATGAATTACATCCATGTTTGTTTCAACTCTTGATGTTTTTCTTGTAAACAATACTTGATATGTCCCACTGTGTTTAGTGGGTACTTCCTTTGCTTCTTCTGGACTCTGACCTATCGGTAAAATGATAACGGCTATGGTATATCAACCACGAAATAATACATCATGGACACTTATTGGCATAGTGCACCAAGAATAGTCTCTGAAGTAAAATTATAATGTACACCAAGTGTATTCAGCAAAATTTATAAAGATCTACTGAGAAACCACTATTCAATTATTTCAATATCACACGAAATCACTTTATTAGTTCAACATTGAATCCAATTATCTCGGCAATCCTAAATATCTCCCATGTGGTATTGTCATTATACGTGTTTCCAGTCCTTTGTTTCGACATATGTAGCAACAAACCATGAATACTGCGTAACCGTTCCTGCACACGTTTCTCCTTTTCTGCTACAATTATTTTATTTCCTGCGTCTCGAACTTGCCACGACTTAAAACCTTGTCTGTATGAAACATGGAGTATGCACTCACAGTAACGTATCTAGAAATAAAGAGGCGACAGTCCAAAAGTTAAAAAGTGACGATTTATTAAATCATTTTGTGACAGAATACTTAGACTATTCATCTCACGGGGTTCAGCCCCACACAAATAACATGTTTTAGATGACGTACAGGAATAAACAGTATTGTAGACTTAACGGTCGATCATACAAAAAATCATATTTGTCAAACTAGAAGCTCCCGGTCATCTACGGCAAATATGGTAGGAGTGAGAACAGCGATCCGTTCTTCAACTCTGTTCACTTCACTTTCGATAACATCGACAGATTCCTTCGCAAAAACAAACTTAGTAGGACGACAATATCTCGTTGATGAAGGTGCAATGTTTGCTAGATTATTTATTTGCAGTCGTTAGTAACATCATAGATTTGTCTAGGTACTACAGAAATTATAAATAAACTTTCATTTGTAGACATCTCAACCGAAAATTTCTGTTGATGCCTACTCCGTCCTGCACCGTCACAGCCCAAGTTAAAAACAATACTTAGGTTATTATCAACAGGAACGGTTCGTAGTAAATCTTCTTACACTTTACAAAGCCGTGTTAGAGGATGTTCAACAAGGGCCTGCACTGGTATTTCAGATGATGTTACTGTGACTTTTCTATTGGAAGGATAACATAGTCGCTTCGCGTATTTGACCTAAATGTACAAGGATAACATGGCAGTTTGATAATTTTGCTTATAACGCACTATTTTGTACTGATTCGTCGAAAGGTTGGCATCAACCATCAGAGTCAAAGCTTGATCCACTGTTAACTTCGTGAGACCTACTATGGATGTGTTTCGGGCGTTCTTGAACTTGGTATTCCTTGTGGGAGAATCATTAGAAAGCTCTTGGACGATCGCAGTAGAGTCGCGTTTTTCCGCCTTTCGTAGTTTTATTGCGGTGGCCGTTGTCAGTTCTTCATTACTGGTTGACTCCATAAGACATTTGATTTTTCGTGTTTGAACATTTAAAATACAATCTTGAAATGCCTTCTGAGTTCTACCGGCACGGATAAGACCTGCTACAGTATTTAAAGACCCAGACACGGATTGAGGCAAAATATCAGCAGAAGTTAATGTGTTTCTTAGCCATGACGCATTGTACGTCAAAACACGTTCGCGATATCTTTGTACTTTCTTACATATATCCTCCAATTTGCTTAGAAATAGCCTAACACACCCAGTGCATCAATGACATACACTAATATCGCGTCAAACCATGTTGTTCACGATAGTTTCACCCAGATGTCAACGACAGCAATTTTAGGAGCCATTCTGTATAAAGTGGTAACGCGCACTTTTGCGCAAGACATTTCTGTTGGGTTCAGTAGGATGAAAGTTAAACAGTAACATTGTTCAAAGATCAACGCGGAAAAACGCGAAATAATTTATTTGAAACTAATTTCTTTGTAAAGAAAAGTATCAAACTATTTGAATGGTGCAATAAAGTGATACACGTGGAAATCTTACCTTAAATCCGTGTAGACGATAGTACAACACACCACAAGTTACATATTGCCACTCTGAATGGCACTTCTCAACTGAACTGTATACATATGATTTAATGAAATATTTTGTTGGCTGTCTAATTTATTTTGAGCCAATATAGAAGTTTTGTTAATTCGAGCGTAATTTTGGTTGGATTAACGAAATTAACTGTGTTACCTTTAAAGTTTTATTTATTCAACCAACTATTTTGTTGGTGCAACTTAGTATTTTTCTTGCAGTATACAAACAAATATTTTGTTGGCTGAACCAAACCTCTCTCATATTGTAAAATAGTCTATATATAATGTAAACAACAGTTATGTGCGGGAGACCTGTTATCTTGATGGAAACTGGACACGGGCACTCACTTAAGGACGGTAGCACTTGGGGAGTAGGATGTCTCCAACGAACAGCGATTCATTCAATGTTTCTCCAATCACTACTAGTTGCAAACGATTATCATATGCACTGGCTTCCTTGACCACCACGCCATTAGTAAGGGACGTCTGCCACGGTCAAATAAGGTTGTGAATGTAGCGCTCATCTGAGGTCATACAAATACTAACATAGTGGCTACCCGTTCCCAAAGCAAAGAAAGCAAAGTTCGATTTATGGAGTAGTTCGTAACTTTTTATACTGTTCTCTGCTGAAACCACATCATAAAAAAGCCAATATTTTGACGTGATTTTGACATAAGACTTTACAATGCTTGGATCACACGGTAGCTAGATAGGTTAGGCTTAACATCACGTTGACAGCGATGTCATTAGAGACGGAGCATGTTGCTTACAGCGAGCGAGCAAGAGCAGGGAAGGAATCGGCAAGGAAGCATCGCAGCATTCGCTTAGAGTGCCAGTACAGTGTATTACGACTACGCCACATCTCTTGGTGAATCGCACAGTGAGGACAACTGCTTCGTAGCACGTATGTAGATGAATCATTAATTTTTATTTATAATCTGCCAACCTGCCTGTTTAACATCTTTCCCACTCATCGAATTATTTTTACACGATTCACAAATTATTATGATAGTGGGAGTGTTTAATTGTTGCTCAAAATTAGGTATGTGGCTTATGTGACCTCGTTACGTCAACAGTGTACATTTTATTGACTATAATTCTAACACTTTGTAACTGAATAAATAATGGGTGACTAGAGGTCCCCGCCTCTTTGCGTCATGGTGTTAACGTGACAGCAAATTGGACGGGGTATAACTGAAGGAAGCGAAGCGTGCTCAGGGAATGCTGCCATACGGTCAATACATAATATAATAACATCTTACCTGAACTGTATTAAATAGCATTATAACACAAAGCTGTTAAACGTAGCAATATCTCACTGTAGCATCATTGTAGGATCACTGTAAAACAAACTTAAGTCGGACAATCACAACACGCGACAGTCGTTCTTAATCTTACGCGCGGGCATGTTTTAAACATCTAGATTCACATTACATATAAGAGTTATAAGAGTTATCTATATATCACAATAAATAAATATATAAATAAATAAACAGATGAATAAACAGCCTTTCGTATGGTTTTCGTATAACCCAAGAAGAGGAAAATAAAACTTTCACGCAGAAAAATGTAAATTTCGGAAAACAAATACCTTCATAGACGTAATGTAGTGTACGCGTTATGTATCACGCTAATATTTACTTCAATGTACGTAGAAAAAATACCTTCATAGACGTAATGTAGTGTACGCGTTATGTATCACGCTAATATTTACTTCAATGTACGTAGAAAAAATACCTTCATAGACGTAATGTAGTGTACGCGTTATGTATCACGCTAATATTTACTTCAATNTATATATATATATATATATATATATATATTGGTTTTAATAAAATATTACGAAGAAGTAACAATACTTTACCGTTTGAACTGACGGTTTTACTAGTAAACCACACTTCAGCATTACCATACTAAACAATTTCTGCTCACGCAACCAATAATTTTTGTACTGGTACATGACCGTGTGACATACAACTATATTACAATAATGCTAAATAAAAAAAATTATAATCACAACAGCTGTTAAGTTTTGCATATGAGCAAATGTAAACACATTTAGGTTACCAAATATGCCCAACATGAATGATAATAATTTCACAGTAGCTGAGTTTTATGTCACATTAATTAAATCGTATACAGAATCTATTTACGCGAAGAGACGCAACTTAATGCTAATGAAGCGAATTAAAGAATAAAACACTGACCTTATTGTAAGTTACGAAAGCATTTGGCCTACATTAAAAAACTATATCCCGTTATTAGCTGGATTACAGGAAATCAGAGAGATAGTTTTACGATGCAGTCACAGAAAAATCTTCACAAATTTTACTTTTTGCCAATTTCACGTCTCTTGTTACATAATTACACAAACTTAAACCTTCTCGGATTCTCACCCCAAATGCGTTTACAAAATAACTAAAGACGCAACTTCTGTTAAACTTTATCAGACTTTTTGTTGTTTTTGTAAGCATATAAACATTTCAACGCCGCAGTCGTACAGCAACTAGCGTATTATGTTGGAAGCTGTTTTAACTACTGAACTCGGCCTTATTCTAGACCAGTGGTCGCCAAACTTATAAAGTTTCTATGTTACCATACCGTTTTTAAATCCTATTGTGAGCTACCAACTTTAAAAAAAAAATCTGACATTAGTTTATTGCCCATACACTTTCATTTCTTGTAAATATGAAATCAATTTTAAGTAAACTGTATATAACCAAAATGAACATAAATTGAGTTCTACATAAGAAAGAAATTGACGTGTAGGTTGTAATATATAACCAATGTAATAACAGATTTTTTATCACACTTATTATCTTTAATGAGAAGGATGGAACTCCTTTTTGTCATCAACAAGTTTTTTATGTTGAGAGAGTTGGTAGTGGCTGCCATTCGAATACAATTGTCCAAGTGTTCATCAGTAAGTCTGTTCCTGTAATTATTTTTAGTAAATTTCATGCTAGAAAAAGAAATCTCACACAGATATGTAGAGCTGAACATTGCCTTCACTTTGAGACAAACCTGGACCAAAATTGGGTATTATTCTTGAGGAACAAGAGGCCAAATATTTTTAGAGCTTGAAGAAAGCGATTTTACAGATAAATCATTTTGAAAATCAATCAGTTCCAACTCCACTGCAGCATTGTGTTCTTGAATATCAAAATGCTCTATTACAGAAGTAGAGGACTATTCGGAATCAATCTCTATAAAAGGTGATTTGACAACCTGTGCAACAATTGAAATCCTTTTGAAATCTTGGAAGCGGTTGTTGAATTAACTGCTCAAATCTGTAATAATTTCAAAGTATTTTTTAATGCTGTGAGGAGGCGTTGAAGACCCTTGCTTGTCAAGGGTTTGTTTCAAACAGGCAAAGTGTTTGTATTCACCTTGGATGATATTTTTTTTACCACAGTTCCAGCTTTTTTGAGAATGAAGCAACATCTGAATTTGTTCCGCCAATATCTTTATCCTTACCTTGAAGCTGCAAGTTAAAGATATTTAACTTTTCGGTGATGTCTGCGAGAAAAACAAAATCATGCAGCCAATCCGGATCTTCAAGTGCACGGAAGGATTCCCCTCGTTCATTCAATAATTCTACTAAGGCAGGAAGCATCTCTTGAAAACGTTGTAATACTGTGCCTCTACACAACCAACAAACGTCCGTATGAAGCAGTAGATCACCATACTGGCAATCTAGTTCATCAGTCAGTGATCTAAACAAACGTCTCTGCATTGCATGTGCTCTAACTTTGTTCACAATTTCTATGCCTTTTTCATTACATTGTTCATACTTAAAAACTTTCCACATAGTGACTCCTGGTGTATTACACAATGGTAAGACAGATATTTCGGAAAGCTGCTGCCTTTACGACACAAGGTTATGAATCCCTTCTCTCTGCCTACCATCACAGGAGCTCCATCAGTTGTTAATCCCACCAACTTATTTACAGGAATATTTTAAGAGTTGATAAGATCTTTAACTGCTAAAAATATATCCTGTCCTCTAGAGGGTCCTGTTAATGGTATAATCTTTAACAGCTCCTCTCTTATTTCGAAATTATCAAAAACCATTCTTGCAAAAAACGGCCAACTGCGCTGTATCAACTATATCAGTCGATTTGTCAAGTGCAGGGAGTAAAAGCTGCAGCGATCAAAGTCAGTTTTAAGTTCTGAAATAACGTCAGAACTCATTACCTCAACCCTTCTCATTACTGTATTTGCAGAAAACTGTACAGATTTAATAGCAGACATTATCTCAGTTTTATTTTTGAAACTATCAAATAATGCATCTGCAGCTTCTAAAAATACAGTTTTGATTATTTTACCGTCTTCGTATGGTTTCTTATTCTGAGAAATAATATTTGAAACTCGAAATGACGCCTCAGTCGCTGCTTTTTTGTTTTTTAATGTTTTTAAAAAGTTGATTGTCGAGCACTAATTGTAGATTTTAGCTGCCTTACCTTTTCTTTCCTTAGAGCAGAAATAAGTGGGAAATCCTTTTCAACCCCTGCGTAAATGGTTTTGTAGTGACGTTCGGCGTTCCCTTTCTTCCCAACTGATACACTTGCATAGCACAGTAAACTCACACATTTGTCCTTTACCTGGGTAAAGAAGTAATCGGTTTCCCATTCCGAATGAAAGTGATATTTTTTTTTCTTTTTGCTTGAACACGCCATCACTCGTATACAATCAACTATGAGATGAGGCTGACAATGGCAGTTGCGCGGGAGAAACAAGCCGTTTTTGTCGTCCGCGTCAGCTCAGTGTAGGAATCAAGGCTAGCCAACCGGAGCGTTAACGCGATCTACCGAAAATCTCCCCGCGAGCTACTCGTAGCTCGCGATCTACGGTTTGGCGATCTCTGATACTTAAGCATCCTGTCCGATCACCTGCAGCCATTCCGGTCCATTTTGCATTCCAACGGAGGTCTGTAATTCCATCAGGACAATGCGACAACCCATACGTCGAGAGTGGTTACCGAGTGGCTCCAGGAACATTCTTCTGACTTAAGACACTTCCATTGACCACCTAAATCACTAGACATGAACATTATTGAGCATATCTGGGATGCCTTGCACCGTGCTGTTCAGAAGAAATCTCCACCGGCTCGCACTCCTATTGATTTGTGGACTGCCCTGCAGGATTCATGGTGTGAATTGCCTCCCTGCATACCTTCAGATATTAGTCGAGTCCATGCCACCTAATATTGCGGCACTTCTGCGTGCTCGCTGGGGCACTACACGATAAAATGCAGGTGTACCAGTTTTTTGGCTCTTCAGTGTAGATATATAGGGAAAACAGACAGACAACCAAACATTTTTTTCTTATGTAAACACTAATTTTTTGAAAAAAATACTTTTGCACTGTTAAACAAAAACCTTTTTAACGAATTTTTTTTTTATATACATAACAAAGACCGTATGAATTTTTACCTAAACAATAATCATAATTATTTACAATGAATCTGGTGGCGAATTGTTAACTGTCGTTCTATGTCATATCATCTTTTTAACTGTGATGTTTACGTTGATAGCCTTTTTTTCTACTCTATCACATGTGTATTTCTATCGTCATTACTGTTACTAGACCAACATATACTATATTTAAATGTGATCTTTACATGCCACAAAATGGTCATAATAATGAAGTAGAAAAAGGTTTCTTAAATATATTTATTAAATGCTTTACAACTTGGCTTTGTTATTTCTAATTTTTCTTTTCCAATTTAGAAAAAAAAATTACTAACTTTTTTGCTGTCAAGAAGCAAACATGATGTCGTATTTGTTCATACGCATTATCGCTTTGCATAAATTCCTTCTTTTACTGCTTCATTATGCTCTATGTCTGTTATCAATAAAGCAAACAAAAGTGTTTATTCTTGGTTTGGCCACCCAGACTTCATTGGCATACATATAAAAAACGGTATTAACAGGTGGTGGAGAATGAATAGAGCAGTCTGATAGTGGTTTGTCTTCTGTACCCCACAACATTCAGTTGATGGCTGTCTAGGGAACGGTATTTCTTTCTTTACTCAGGAGAAAACTACACAAATCGCCGATTCTGTTTCAAGTACGTCACAATTATTCACATTGCTGTGAAGGACTATCGCGATTTCGAGTTTAATATCTCCTACTTTCTACTTATTGCACGCGCCATTACTCCAAACACTGTTCATCATCCAAGCTGGTCCCACCGCCCAACAAAATGGATCGGAATTCCGGCGAAAGCCTTCTGTCGATTACTTAATCACGCGACTTGTTTGAATTCTGAAGACAAGCAACCATGGTCGCCGTAACGATCCTTATGTGCATTCTTATATTACTCCTGCTCACCTGTAATAACACTAGCCGGACGTAGCTTATTTTTCCTTCGTAGCGTCCCGCCAAATATTTTTTTTTGACTAGGCTGCAATTTATTTCACTTGTATTAAAACAATGATTTTTTACCATCTTCAGTGAAGCGTTCATAAAGGGGTATTTTGACATTTGATTCGTAAGACAGGAGAGAAGAAGAAGCTTCTTTCCACTTTTACCTCATATCCGGTTAATCTTATCTTTAGTGCTTCCATTTCCCTGTGTTGTGATTTCATGATTCCAGTGGTGGCAGATAATAAAAGGATCTACTACCCAAACAAGACGAATATAAAAGAAGAGTCGACAACCAGTGTAACGACGAAAGGTTCTGCAGACAGGGTGAGAGATTGACCCTTTCATCCTTTCTCCATTTCCTCCCAGAAATTCGTGATGAGTGCTTGGATTTTTTTTCTGATATTGACTCGTTAAAGTATTTTATCTTCATTTAGTGCTCTATATTTTGAGTGTGCAATATATTTAGGGCAACCTGATATAATTTTCTTAAAACTATAATTTATTGGATTCCAATTATACCCACACTATTCTAATATTAGTAACCTAATTAAAAATAAACAACAGTATTTTTAGCATATCTAATCTACGGAAGATCAACTGTATAATGCAATGATAAAAATATAAACATATAGAAATGCCAAATTACATAAGCTACTGTGCGTATGTTTTCAGTAAACTAATAGTTTGTTATATTTGATAAGTAACTGCTTTTATATGATCCAAATGCTAAAATCTATATCGTGTTAGCGGTTGGACAGTTGCTTCAGTGATATCAATAATGGTTATTGGAGAGATTGATTTGTGGTAGCCCATCGTATTTTAACTGCACTCGGGTAAATGCAATCATCGTCAAATAATATGTACACTCACAAGTAATCCATCTACAACAATAAAACAATGCAAGACATGCAGAAAATTCACATTCCACGTTTGGCCACACAAATGACGTCAGCAATAACGTGTCTTATCGTTTTGACTGCCAGACTATATAAGATCGTCCTGCTGTATGCGTCGGAGACAATTTTGACAGCTCTACGAACAGTTGAACGCGTTCGAAAAGGGTCGCATAGTAGGGTTGCAGGAAGCAGGATCGTCATTTCGCTATGTCACGCACCATGCCGGTCATGCGGATATTATCGTAGCACGCTGTTAGCGCCAGTGGATATAGGAAGGCACGCACCCGAGGCACGTATGATCTGGGAGACCGCCACAAATCACACTCAGGGAGAACTGAAGGATTGTCCGACTTGAGTGAAGTGCACCAATCTCCACGATTGCAAATATTCATTTAGCAGTGATGCCCGATCTGCAATATCCTGTGATTGCCAGTACCATTGATAAACGGCTGCGTGGAGCATGAATGCCTGCACGCACACTGTTAAGACGACCGTCCTTAAACCCCACATCAACGTCGCCATAGACTGCAATGGTGTCGTGACCGACTGTTACGGAGCCGCAGAGAACGGCAGAGGATTCTTTTCCGTGATGAATCCCGCTCTTGCTAAGTAGTGACGAGCAAGACATCCGTGTGTGGAGACGACGTGGGCAGTGCCAAGATGAACGGTGCATTGTCACTCGTCGTGCGTCCAGTCAGCCTGGTGACTTGGCATGAGCTGCGATATCGAAACCTGCCCGATAACCATTGGCCTTCATTAAAGGCAACTTGACAGACCATATCCTCCGATCAATGGCACTGCAATTAATTAACACCAACTGTAGTGCTCTATTCCACAAGTTTAACTTTTTACGTAAACACAGAACAGGAGTTTGAATAATACAAACAACAGCAGTTTGATCTATAACACTTTTATGAATAGCAAAAGTCTTGAAACATATTGTATCTCGTATATCAATTTTGTTTATGTATGCAACAGCAGCACCTGGGTTATTGTGGGTACGACGAAAGAAACACATTTCGAAAAGTCCACAAGCAGGGCTAGTTGTCATATCCCGTCTACCAAATCTATACAGTAGAGAAACCAAAACATAACTTTCTTGGCATTGGGAAACTTGCTCTACGTACACACAATAACCAAATTGTTACAGACCATCAGCGAAACATTTAAAATAAAAATAATTGCTTTTGCTATAGGATTTGGAATTGTATGATTTATTTAGTGGAATCGTTTTCTTGGTAGTGCTAAGTAATATCTTAACATTTTTGTGGTAGCCAATTTTGATGGAATGTTCCATTAGGCCAACGTTTAATCAAAGTACCTGCTCCATCCCAACATATATACAACATTTCCAGCCAAGTGCCAAAATTGGGCCAATGTAGGTTGCTACTGGGGTAAGTATACAATTAGCCAATATAGCCATAACATTCTGGTATTCAAAGCTATCTCAAAAATACTCATGCAGCCAATATGGCTTACATTTTAGAGAATTCAATAAGGGCAATCTCAAAATATACATAGAGCCAATGAGGTTTACATAATGGAACTTTTTAAAAGACAAATGCGGCTTAAGTAATGGCACTTGTAAACAGACAATCTCATTGTGTACATACAGCCAATAAGGCAATAAGAGAAATTGATACAAAATAACAAACACCTGTATTTTGCGGTTACAACTCGGTATATTATTAATGATGTAATAATCGTATCCTAAAAGTGAAATTAAAAATTTAGTAATGAATTTGAGTGAGTTACAGTCGAACAAAGTATTGAAATAAATTTTGTTAGTTATACATTAAAGTGTATCACCAGGCCACTCATTCTATAGGCTATTCACGCTAAAGTGAGCACTTTTGAAAGCCCTCTCATTTCGAATACAAGTCAACAAATATATATTTTATTTTGGGGTAAGACGTTAACTTCAGAGTGCGGTGGAATACATACACTGAGTTTATTATTTACATAGCAATATAATTTTTAAAAGGTAGTTAAAACATAAAAATAGATCAAAAGTGCTCATTTTGGCGTGAACAGCCTATATATTCCATACAGATGGATAATTTTCCCTCGTCTGCCTCACAGACGTCGCAGACTTATGATAGCTTACACAAGACACTTAAGCAATGATAATATTTCAGTTATTACTTGCGCTCTCAAAATTAAATTTTACTAAATTACAATTTCCTTTAGCTGCCAAAATAAAAGTTCCATACCATAACATCTCATTTAATATCAGTCATTACAAGTATATTGTTAAAATCGGGCGTGATGGGCTCTTAAATATTCAGGTACTATCTCTTTAAATCTGCCATTTTCGAAGATCGGGAGCCTTGTTCACACCGAACGAAGGGGCGCACCTTCTTAAATACATTTGTTATCCATTGCCATAACAATCCACAACCCTCTACGCGAAATCAGCGTTTAATATTATTGCATATGTGCTAATACACACTACACTTGATTAGTCCTAATTTCCTTGGAACTCACTGCTAATGACGTAATCGGTCGAAAGCCAATCACGGCCAGTCATGGCGTTACACAGTCACACAGCAGTCATGACAGTTTATTATTCTGTTGTCGAGAAACTGACTAGGGTAGGACGGCCAGAACTCCCTGTTTACACCAAACTTCAGAATATGGACGTTGGAGGTTCAAAACCATCATGATGTCGTCTACAATTAGATTACAACATACATTCATACATTTGGCACCAGTATAAATTTTCTTCACAAGTGGATTAAAGCCCTACGTTTTAACATAAAAATTATCACATGTTAAGATGGTCTGTAAAATTCAATTGCCTTGAGACGGGCCACCTGCCATATACTATTTATTCGATTTCACGTTATTAGGTTTACAATATTAAAAATGCTAAAATTTTCTATCTTTTAAGGTACTTATATATTCAACCATTTTAAGTAAAGGGCATAAAAATACTTAAATGGGTTAATAAGTAATTTATGATTAGTCGAAATTTATTTTATTCATTTTCAATCCATCGTTTTTGAATTAAAAATCAATCATCATGATGTTAATTTTATGAATTTACATTAGAAACCTTTTTTAAGCTTAGATCATGACAATATATCATANGCAATCATCATGATGTTAATTTTATGAATTTACATTAGAAACCTTTTTTAAGCTTAGATCATGACAATATATCATATGGTTAAAGGGCTTTTGTGGAGCTCTGGAAAACACATGTTACCCTATTTCCCCCTCTTAAGGTTCGAATTACGAAAAATTCCCTCTCAGTTGGGGCCTACTCCATCAGGGAAAGAAATCCCCAAATTTTCATTATTTTGGATCGAGAGGTTTGGTTTGTGCGTTGATGACTGAGTGAGTCAGTCAGTCTTAAACTAGAATTTATATATTGATATTTAGGGGAGGGTTGCTATCGTTGGGCCGGGTAAATTCGTTGCGCCTCCTCGGAAACCCCACAAATATAGTCAAGTGGCGCGCTCCGTTGATTGTTATGTGAACTATTTGAAAGCAAAGAAACGCTATCATTGTCACGAGTTGTTCCATGCATTTGCAAGGCACGTGTAAGCGAAGGTAATTTTTAATCATATTACTTATAATTTATTAGTTTTACTGAAACAAGATCATTTGTGAAATGTCAATTATGTTTCATTGTTCTCTAACATTCACTGAAAACATGACGCATACACATTATTTATTGTATTGACGTTAAAAATTTACGTTTTACAAGTAGAGAAAGTGCCGTGTTAATCAAGACAGTGCTAGTTACCGTCAATGAGTCATATCGAGTAGCCATCAATGGGCCACTGTTCCAATGAAGGAAACTCCGTGTGCTCACGGTTGCAACGATTATTTTGGCTGGGTAAGACATAGTTGCAATCGCTAATGAAGCGTTGGTAGGTATATATTTACCAAAACCACGAATACGTTTTATGTTGTAGATGACTGCAGGGCTGAAATACGGTCGGTGGGAAGATGACATGGGTCGCGCATTTACTGCAGCGTAGAATGATGATATGAGCGTCCATGAGGCTGCCAGAACGTACAGTATACCACGGGCAACATTGCAGAGACATTTGGCGGGTAAGAATAGTTTTGCTGTCGAAGAGAAAACAATTATAGGTACTGCAGTGGATCTACCTGCGGAAGTAGAACAGGGACTAGTTTCAAATGTACTAAAATTAGAGGAAACCAAATTCGGCAGAACACCTACAATCTGCGTATATTGCTGTGAAATACGAAATTTCACATTGGTTTAACACTGAAAAAAAATTGCAGGAAAAAAATGGCATTACGCATTCATGAAGAGACATCCCGAACTCAGTTTGTGACAGCAAGATTCAACTTCTTTTGTTCGAACGAGAGGTTTAAATAAGGTGAATATGCAGCTTTTTCATAATGTGCTAGAGTGAACCGTTGTCGAAAACCAGCTCGATGCAACGCGAGTGTTTAACGTTGATGAGACTAGTTTGGTTACAGGGAAAAAGAAACAGAGGAAAGTGTTACCTGGAAAAGTAAAAGGGCAGTAGGTTTAATAGCCAGTGGAGAAAAGGGATCCACTACCACTGCAGTTTGCTGCGAAAGTGCTACTTGCCAGTACGTCCCGCCATTAATAATATATAAACGTTTCCGCACTTCTAACGGGCGGAAAGGAGCTCATCCAAGAACAATATTTGCGTACAACCAAGAAAGTGGATACATAAATAAAGTCATTTTTGTTATTTTCTTGCAATATTTCATCGATACTGTTCACCCCACAAAGGAAAGGAAAGTTTTCCTCCTTCTAGATGGCCATTGTACCCACACTTAAACCCTCCGTGCATTAGATATTGCTCGAGAAAACGGAATTACAATGCTGTCACTTCCAGGCCCTACAACCCACAGTCTCCAGACCCTTGATGTGTCCCTTTTAAAGCCACTACTTTTCTATTCTATAAATGAAATGGAAAACTTTCTGCCCCAAAAGTGCAGTGAAGGCAAACCTGAAGTTGTCACTCAGTTTCATATAGCTTGATTATTTGGTAAAGTATATGGGCAAGCTGCGACAGTAGGGACTTAAGTGAATGGGTTTGTGAAAACAGGAGATTGGCCAATTAATAGGGACGTGTTTCTGGATTGTTATTTCGTAACAGCAATGCAATTTGAAACANGAAAACAGGAGATTGGCCAATTAATAGGGACGTGTTTCTGGATTGTTATTTCGTAACAGCAATGCAATTTGAAACATATGACATCCCCGTTATGGAAGCACCATAAACAGTAGTAGGCACATTCATCCCACTCTTGTCAAAGATGATTCAGCTTAACAAGCAGTGCTCTCTATCAGTACCGGTGATCAAGAATCACCACCATTAGTTAAAACACTAGCATCACAAGTGCATGCTTCATTGGATTCAATCTCTCCGTTCCCAGAAAAAATGTATCCTGGTGCAGGTTCAAATAAAAAGGCAGAGAAAGCCATAGTCATTATAAGCAGTCCTTATAAGCAGACACTGAAAGATACTGAAATCAAGAAAAAAATGCCCAAGAAAAAAAGACAACCAAGGGAAGACGTCTCCAAACACCTACTCCAGGGGTGTCAGCAAGAGCCAAACTCTCTTTTCCTTAAGGTGTGTCAGCAAAGTCCCATTCTAAGAAAGAGTCATGGTGTTGTCTGATCTGTTTCCATGACAGCAAGGAAGATATGATTCAGTGTTTATCGTGCGACGAGTGGGTGCATGAAACGTGTGCTGTTGTTAAGAAAGCGGCCAAAGTATTCTTCCGTCAAAACTGTGACTAATTGGTAAAGGAATATTGGCTTGTCTACAACCATTTAAATTTGGGAGCTAATTTATTGGATACTCTGTGTCTAAAAATTCAATTTAGTCTTACTATTTGAGAATGGTTTTAATGGTAGGGCTAATGATTTTGTTAAATAAATTTTCAATATATTTATCCAGAGTTTATAGTGGCTGCAGGACTATATATAGGTTTCATGCTCTAATGACAAAAATATTTATATATAATTTTCAAAAACTTTGTTGATTCATTTTCAAAATTATTTTAGGGGGCAACAATGGCCTTGGACGTGGTCCGTTCAATTAACATATGTCCCAGATGTGACTATGAATATTGACGAACAATATATGGTTCTTTGTATTGTGACATGTGTATTGTGTTAAACAGTTGTTTTACAACAGATCATTCATGGCAACTGCCTGGCCCAAATATGGAGACTGGTTTCCTTTAATACACCGTTCACGCTTATTTTGTGTTTTTTAAAATATTTCTTTGCCTTTAAAACTGTTTGGCTTGTCATTTTTATAAAGTATCTATGAAGAGGCAGTGTTCAATTTAGCTATAAAAACTGGAAAGTTTATTAAATTTAACGATGTTATGAAGTGTTTTGTCTAAGTGGTCCATTGATAGAAACCTAACCCTAATATAAACGTGACGCCTGCGGCGTCCCTATATGTTATCCGTCCGTACTCAAGCTCTAGCGAAGCACAGGCGGGTACGTCANTTAAGTAGTAAATTGGCCCTTTAGACACCAGTATAAACACTTTCTACCAAGCGGCAGCTTTGGTGCTTGTCAAACGCTTCTTGCGTTACGTTTTTTTTTTGTTCACAGCGCGTTTCTCAGAGTGCGCAACTTACTGCAGGAGAGTATACAATACAACATCTTCGTTTACGTTAAACGAGATCATAATCCCATCAATACCGCGTTGCCAGCGATGGATATCTCGTCTTCAGAGCGGCGCGCACTTGATTAACAGTTTTCTGGTTCGTTTAACTTAGGAAATTCATCAAGATCAAAACTTTTTTTCTTCATATCCTAGGCCGTCAACAATTTCGGAGCCAGAAACGAAGATCAGGGTCCTCCCAGGTGGTGCACAGGACCTTCGGAAGTGTCTGCGGATGTGAACGTCTCCTGCCCTCCTTATCTGGTGTCGCTGACTGACAGCTTGGGTGAGGTGGGACCCCCACGAGCTGAACTGCAGCCTGGAGGAGGGGATGAAGACACCTGTCGAGATAACCTGCATCTGCTCCACCCCTTGAAAGTACCTCCTTTTACTGTCTGGCGCACTGCATTTTCAAATTTATCCTTTCCCAGAGGTTTCGCTTCAAGAAAAGTGATGGTTGAAAACCAAGTAACTCCCAACGGAAAATTATTATATTGCGTCAAAACAGTCCCGGGTTCAAATCTCGATTAGCATCGTGTGTTTGCAATTTTTAGATAAACAAAATATTTCACGTCACGCTACGTTAACATTGTAAAGAAGCAACGATTTGGAATCAAAACAAGTGACATACACAATTATTTTACTGTGAAAATGCTATGCATAGGTACATATATCAGACACCAAGTAAACACATTTACGCATATAATTATCAGTTAATGGTTGTTATTTATATGTACATTAATGACAATTTCTTCCCCTTGCCACGCAAAACTCATCCACCAATTATAAAATGATAAAAAAAAAATTATTCAACATTATTTTTTGATAACATTTCTGTACATTTATCTATGCGTATTTTGGTTTTCTGTTTTATAGAAGTTACATAGGCTATATGCATTTGACTTACCAGATATAATTCAAGAAAATATTTAAATCTGAAGTGTTTAAGAGTATTTTAGAAGTTATTAATTGGATATGTTACGTCTATCTAATTTTTGGAAATACCATATTTATACGCTACAACGTTACGAAAATTTCTTAGATGAGTGGTAATAGTCATCGACTGTAATAACTAGTGTGCTGGGTTCTAATGTGGCTCCATAATAAGTATTTAAACTTTTTACATATATATTTATACACAATGGAAACCCCACATAACGAAAAGTTAATACTTTTTCGTAACCTCTCTTTTAAAACAAGAAAATCAGGCAATCGAGCAAATTTACTGAGAGACAGCGTGAAATCATACAATGGGCTTTGGAATTTACTGAAATAGTGTCACTGAAAAAACCCGTTATTTAAAGGATAGCTCTGGAGATTTTTTTAAAGCACTTTCCCGTAAAATGGGAAATTTTTGGCCAACGTATAGGCTACCGTGTAAGTAGGATTCGCTGATTTTTTCACTGCAAAATGTAAAAATGATTTTCCGGAAATATTTTCCATTGTTTCTGATAAAGAAACCGGAAAATCATAATTTTGGATGACTCTACGTAGTGTGCCATCAGATTCTATGATGTAACGATCATATCCAGTCTTGTGTCTCAGCAGTGTTCCTCACCCCGTCTGGATGGCCGATCATACATATTTTCGCCACTTGCTAACAAGTTAGTACCATTTGCTTACTACCAAAATGAAAACATACCTCAACATCTAAAGACAGTGAGCATTTTGTATCGCTGCTATAGTAACTGGCGTGAATTATAACACTTTGCGATAATAGCATGGCAACAAATGATGTTAACTTCAATTTATTAATCTTTCATAAGAAAGAATTTCCACAATTTTAAAAACATCAGATAAACCGAATCTTGTTTAGCAGTAGTTTCAAATGTGTTTTCTTAAACTGCTACAAATATCTCTCTTTTAAAAACTTATAACCATTATTTTTTTTTTCTACGTGCTCGTACATTTATGCATAAAAAAATGCTTTACACATAAGAACCTGCACTGTACACACTAAGAACACGTAAAATATTTTGGGACAGTAGCAGCATTTGGTTTTCGTTTTGTAGCAGTTAGGTGGTAATATCTTACAAAGATTTTTTTTCGTTGTGGCAAAGGACTTAATGTATTGGCTGTGCATATTGGATGTGTTGCAATGCTTGGGTTTTACAGATGTACGAAGAAATGATGAGATACTCGTAATTATTGGTGAATGGCTCTGGTTAGAGAGGGAAAAATAGTTTTTGGAGTTTATTGGTAGAAGGTTTTCGTTAGGAATGGTGAAGTATTTCATTCACTTTTGCGATTTAAATGTGACGATTATTTCGACTTCAGTCATTTCCAAAAGGCACATTCAGTAAAATATTATTAAAATTACAAAAAAAAATTAACAATAATCTAATATCTTCTTCAGTCTGCAGTTTATTTCGTAGCAGTTGTTCGAATAACTGAAAATGAAATTACTNCCTTTACAAAAGGCACATTCAGTAAAATATTTTTAAAATTACAAAAAAAAAGTAAACAATAATCTAATATCTTCTTCAGTCTGCAGTTTATTTCGTAGCAGTTGTTCGAATAACTGAAAATGAAATTACTTATTTTTTCTTCGAATAGGAGGCTTCAGTATCGTCATATATTTAGGGGCTGCGAAACCTTGTTTTTGAATATAAGCACGCGAATAAAACGATAGTCAACATGAACATTATATTCTTTGAAGACTGGTTTAAATTACAAAACCTAATAATAAAATAAATATTAAAACGTTTTATTCCAAGAAAAAAATTAATTTTTGCATGTAAGCTGAGACATTAACAAAAAGATTTTTTTTACAGAATTTCTTTTGTTATTTGCAATTTGCGGTGCGCAGTGTATTCTAAAGTGCTGAGACTGCAAGTGGACGAATCAGAATCGGTGTTGCAGTAAGAAAAAAACTTTAAATTACACATAAATTTTACCCAACAATAATCAGGAGATCTGGATGGGAGTTGTATCTCTCCCTCGGCAGATTCAAATAAACATTGTTTCTTTATCTGAAAAATATATGGTAATGCTTGTTTCGCCATCGCAGAAATGGCTGCTACCGTCAGCAGGGTGACATAAGTTACAGGTTTTGTGATTTCATATGTTGTCGTTTTCAAGAAAATTTATTTTATAGAAAGTAATAAAAAAATTTACGTTTTTACACAACGTCGTTTGTGACAGAACCGTCATGAATTTCTCTCGTGCTAAATAATTCACGTACGAAATCGTCTGAGGAACTTGAGAAAGGGCCAGGATTTCAGCGAGAGGGTGTATAATACCGGAAATAGCGGAAATGCGCAGGATGGGCCGGAAGGAGGTATGTTATTACTTGTACCCCGAGAAGGCGAGCCAAGCGAAAATTCACGTTAGTAGTCACGTTTCCCATTAGCTATCAGAGGCGCTCACTAGAACTCATATTCACAGTTAACGTGCGAGGCTCTAAACTTGCGTACTATTGTTTCGAAGAAAACGTAACTCTGCGACTTTTTCTGTAACGACTCTACCATATAACAGTGTAATTGTAAAGAACAAGAATTTATCGATGCAACTAATCAGCCTACCTCTCTCTACATTTAAGCTAACAGTTTTGATCAAGTTCTTAAAACCGTGAATTGTAGGCAGGCCTCGAATCCTTCATAGATGTATCGTATATATATTTAGAGATGGAATCAGAAACGCGAGCAATGTTACTGAGACAGTTACAAATACACACGTACCTTACCTAGGACTCGAACACAGAACCCCTTGTACCGTAAGATAGCATGCAACCAACAGTATTACGGATGTAGAATTACGATCATAAACTTTGGTAGTAATCTGTCCAATTATTTGGTAGACAGAGTTTAGTAACCAAAAATATTTACATTAATGTAATTTTGAAAATAAAGTATACAAGTCATTTTAATTATATTAGTTTGCATTCCCTACGGTAGTACTACTTCTGAGCAAATTGTGGTAAAAATCGGTTGATTGGTCCATGAGATATGGTATAAAAGCCTTAGTTGTTCATGTGCTATCTTCACAAATGGCGGGCAAAAATATTATATATTAGCAGAGTCTATGTTTACCAAAGATACTGTCGGAATAATGTTGGGTTGAAATTATTTGGGACATATGGCATACTAGACTTATATGTTTACATAGTTTTAGTGTTGAAGATATAAGATAAACCCCTTAAGTCATTACAATTTTGTTAAACTACGAAAGCATAACATACCCACGTAATTTTGGGGGGATCAGTTAGTTGTTTCCCAAGCTAGGGCATAACATTTTAATTTCTTCAAGTGGGACTTTATTACAAAATGGTGGACAAAAGAAACTCTGTATCAATATTTTTTGGTTGTAATTTATACTGCAAGTATACCAAATTAATAGTAAATTATTT
Organism: Clitarchus hookeri; assembly: GCA_002778355.1. Lineage (NCBI taxonomy): Eukaryota > Metazoa > Arthropoda > Insecta > Phasmatodea > Phasmatidae > Clitarchus > Clitarchus hookeri. Next base: position 289,264 of record NQII01002842.1, on the reverse strand, counting down.
TTAATAACTTCGTATACAAATTTATCAAGAAAAAGTTATAAATTGCTACCATTTTGAAAATAGTGTCTGACCGAAATAAAACGTATCAGGTTACATGGCCTAACTTAGTACTCCTGGGTTGTAAAACTTTTGTAGGAGGCAGTATATGTTTCTCTGAGATATGAAATAGAAAGTAATAATTTCACTTCGTGCTATCTCACACAATGGCAAAAGAGGTTCTGTGTAGACACATTATTGCTGTATTAGATATAATCAGCATACAAAGTTAAGTTAAAACTCTTAACATCGTTTTGAATATATAGCATATACGATAATATGTGTAAATGGCCGCTGTTTTAGAAATAACACTATGGTTAATTCAAAAATACTAATTTCCATGGACAACCATATTTGTAATTAAAATTTGGTAGGGATCGGTTGATTGTTTCCAGAGACATGACAAATGTTTCTCTTTAATGTGTCTGTGTAGACAAATTTCATGGTTGTGTTAAATACTGCTAGTATAACAAGTTAAGTTCAAATGTGTTACACCGTTTCTTAGTTATAGCATACTAAGTTGAAATTTTTAAAAAACCCCTCCTCCCAATTATGGAATAAGTGTCTAACTACTGAATACGAACAACTGTATATGTCTTCCCTTAGTATTACTTGTTTGCTAAATTCGAAAGCAATCGGTATATTTCTTCGAAACATGAAAACTAATAATGCTTTATTTTTAGTGCGGTGCTATCTAACAAAACGTCCAACAAAAGTATGTAATTTATTGACATATTTGATGTCTGCAACATATATTCAACGCATTTTAAAGTTTGGTCAAAGTTGGTTAAATTGTTATTTGTTAATAGTAAATTAACAAAATAAATTTTCATACTAGCCGTTTTGGAAATAAACGCATTATGTATACAAATATGTGACTTCGATATGGTCTGTCTTAGTATCACTTACATGCTAAATTTAGTGGAAATCGGTTGGGTTGTTTAAATGAAATGAAGTAAAACATTCATGTTAATTTTAGTTCTATCTTCAAAATAGTGGTCCAATAAAAATATTTATCTTTAAGCTAGATGCTAATATATGGTGCACTGTATGAATACCAATTTATTTGGTTTAAGTTGGTTAAATTGTTGTTGACATGTGACTCAGCATCCTAAATATAAAATTGGGCAAAATTTAGAAAATAAACAACCTGAGTAGTTGAAAACTATTAAAGACAGATTTACTTAATATTGTATGTGTACTGAGTTTGGTGAAATTCGTTTAACGGGTTTAAACGTTTTTAGGGGTGACACACACACGCACAGACACACTCAGTCCCATTCACAGGAAAGTGATCCCGCAAGCCTATCTTCCCTCGTAAAATAGGCTAAAATGGCGTACATAAGAGACTTTGTAGACACATTTTCTGGCTTTAGTAGATACTGACAGCATACAAAGTTAAGTTGAAACTGATAACATGGTTTAGAAGATATTGCATACCAATCTTAAATGTCTGTGTACCCGCCATTTTAAATATAAGTGCATTATTTATAAAAAAAACTAATCAATTTATACCACTGCCATAAAACTACTTGTTTTCCACTTTTGGTATGTATAAGTTAATTTTTCCCCGAGATGTGATAAAAAAAAATGTTTCTTCATGTGATGCTATCTTTACAAAATGGCAAACAAAAGTGTCTTCGTGTAGACAAATTTTATAGTTGTAGTAGACACTGTACCCACATAAAGTATACAAATTTTCGTGGCATTCCGTAGTACTTACATGTTTGCCAAATTTGATAGGAATCGGTAGGATTTTTCGCGAGAAGAAACAAAAAATGTATTTCTTCATGTAGCGCTATCTTACGAAAAGGACGACACAAAAGTGGATATGTGTTTTCATATATAAGACACAAAGTTTGTTCTAAATAGGCTGAACAGTATAGTAGAAGAAGCAAATAACCATATACTTAATATTTATATAACAGCCAATTTGAAAATAACTCCTCTGTACTCTTAAATTTCATACGTGTACATGGACCGCCACAGCACTTCCTTGCCAAATTTGGCGAGAATTAGTTAAATAGTTTACGAAATATGACGTAGAATTTTAATTTTTTCATGTAGTGCTATTTAAAAAAAAAATTACCCAATATTAGATACATCTCTCAATTCTATATTTTCATGGTTCACTGTGAAAATCCAAAGTTTTGTTTATATCGGTTAAATAGTTTCCGAGATGCCAAATTTATACCTGAGTGTTTTAATGGGCGTCATACTGAAAATAAGCAACCGGAGTAGTTGAAAGCCATTTATATAAGATATTCTCACTCAGTACTATAAGTGTACCCTGTTTCGTGAAATTCAGTTCATGCGTTCAAAGAGGATACGCAAACACACTCACAATAATACACATAAACATACATGCATCTACACAGATGCACAGACAGGATAGTTATTTCATGTGTACCTACAGTTCATTCGGATAGTGAGCTATAAACGTGTAGTACAACACGCAAAAATGCTGTTTTAAACATACTGTAGGGGAACTTTATGATTTGAAAATAACTTTTTAAACACAAATTTAAGCAATTTTCACTTCGGGAAAATATGAATTTTAAATATACAGTATAGAAAACTTGTACGTATTTATTTTATAAATGTTTTGTAAGTAGACGTTGTTCCAAGTACTGACCAAATATATCAAGTACTTCCAAGTATAAACATTTTTTCATGAAACTCTACGGCTCCTTTTCTAGTCAATGTGAGATGATCAATTTTTCAGTGAAAAAAAAAATTTACAAAAAAATTTCTATAAGAACTTTCCTTAGAATTTAAGGTGCATTTTTCCTGTTCTGTTAAACAGTAGTTCTATAATTACCTCTAAAAATTTGTGGTGCCATCACCCGGCGATATAGGTAACTCAACGCTTACCATTTATCCTTCTCTCTCCCTCTTTGCAGGCCATACTTGCACATCTTTTTGGTAGCGAAAATTTTCGACCCGTTTAGAGATTAGCCCACAATCCATGGGTCTTCAAAGCATGGATTACGTTTTCTCTTCGCGCGGATGGCAAAATAAAAAATATTTTGAGTGGAACCTTCCGATAACAGAAGGGAATCGTAACATATGAATAAAGACTTGGTTCTCAAATAGTGCATCTTACTTTGAGTGTTCTCAAAAAAGTCACCATTCTGGCCTACTAGCCACATGAACTCGATGTATTTACTGTTGCGACCATCGGGAAACCTTAGGTGTTTATCACGTCATATATAAAACGTTCTTTGATAAACATCGTACTGATGCCGTGAGGTGCGTAAAAGTTAAAACAAAACTTAATAATTTTGCAGGGGTAGCCGTAACAATAAATTTATGTGAGGTGTAATATTGATTTTTAACTAACAAATGATTAATTTAATTAAAGATGTAGAGAAAAAATTTATGTAATAAGTATCCAGAAATCGTTGATTTTGACGTGTGGAATTTCTATTGGTTCAGCTGCTAGTGGCAGTGATAAGTCAATGGACTGTCTAAGGATAAAAGAGGCGAGTCAAAATTTCAGATTTTCTCTCCATGCAGCCATTATTAACGAATCTTTGTGAACACTTGGGCATAATATATAAAGCTCGTAACGGCCTTAACAAATATGAGGGGACCTGCCCCTCGTGATCGATAGTCCACCCTTAAGCTTATTTTTCTCTCTTGTTGTTCCAACAAAGGAAAGCGCGTGGTGCTAACTCAGCCGCTTCTTTCCCGTCTTGGCGAAAACAATGACCGATCATTATTTTTTCACCTGAGGAGGAACGAGACAGAGAACAATTTTTGCTCGGAAGACAGGATGCTGAGGCACAACGCGTTCTATTGTGTTGAACGATGAGTTCTACAGTTAATATTGTCGACCCTCAATTTCAAGCATAACTAAGAGCCAGCAATATTTCTGTGACATCCAAGCACCCTTGCGGGTTTTATTTTCCCATAAGTGGCAACTACAAAAGAAAAAAGAAAAATGAATTAACCAGGGTACAAAGCTGGCGTTGGATAGAGCCAAATGTCAAAAACATACAACTAGACTGGTGTTAGAAAAGCATATAAGTATCTACCGCACCCACGCCCTACACAAGTGTACACTAAATGTTGGAATGAAAAAATGATTAAAGCAGAAGATAAAGAGTTAAATAACTAAGTAACAGACCATATTGCCTGCAGTCTAGCAGAAATAGAGTAAATAAACTTAGTGGTGCATTAGATATCTATTGATAGAAAAAAAGAGGACGAAAAATCGGCAGAAGCAAAAGCAAAAGGAATCACGTTTAGTCCGCTAAATCCAATCCAGATCGTAAAAGGTACAAGGTACATAGAATGTGTGGCCTATGACTGGCCACCTATGCTATTTGTACACGAACACTTTTACACATCTACAACTCTATTACATGTACAAATATACACATTCCTAACGTCTTTAATTTAATAGCCAGCATTTATTATTTTTATTCTCAGATTTACGTCCGAAATATTAATTTTTAGAATCGACTTTGCTGTGGATATAATCTACAAAGAATGGGACTAAATATATGTGGTTCTGAATAATTGCTGCTAGAGGTATCTCTCGTATACTACTGAGTTTGTTTTCCAATATTAGGGTGGATCTCCCGCAAAAAAAGTTCCTTTGCGATGTTATTTTCTTCATTATATAACTTATTAACTATGGTGGCCCGCTTGGTGTCCGCATTATAACTATTGTTTTCGCCAACTTATGTCATCGGCTCTCTTGACCCTAATGATTCTTAATCTAACATTTTCTCATTTATTATAATCTGTCTACAAAGTGTAAGGCACACTGGGTTTGAATGTTAAAAATAATTAAAAAATTTATTGCTTTTTCACGTGAGCCGAAATAAATTAATGATTGCGGGTTCGGCGAAGAATCTTCCTTATCGGTAGTTTACTTAAATACCCAATAATACTCTTATAATAGTGTAAAGTGATTTCTTTCAGTTAATGCATATTTCAATGGCACATAATAAATGTTTTCCTTGCACGCAGACGTATTAAATCTCCTGCATGTCACAAATGTATTGTCTGATAATCTACGACTTATTATAATTAACTATGATTGCGCGGAATTGATAACCACAGTGTGAAAACTATTGTAATATTAAATATCATGTTTTAAAAACAGTCTCTGAGAACTTGAAGATATAGTCAAATGCCAATGCTTTGGACGTAGTATTGTACAATGTTACGCCTCTGAAAAACAGCCAGCTAAGACAGCAATTTTAACTGTGTTTGCTTAGTGTTATAAGTTTGAAGAAAGATTCCTTGTGATTTTTGTAAATGTTGTTTTGAAATTATATGCTTAGTTAGTCTATCCATTTCACATCCATCCGGATATTTTCTTTTCTTTTTAAGTTGCATGAATATGCACCCATAACGAGTATTGTACATTATATTTATGGTTATTTCTAACTTTTTCTGAAGACATGCTGAAGTTTTACGTTCTGCCAAATCTAAAGCAAACGTACACGACTCTAGAAAAACACCAAATAGATAAATAATGCACAGTTTTTGTATTCTGGACATTCGACCAAAAAAATACTCATAAACATGTCGATGACGTGTAATTCCAATAGTTTTACATAAAAACTAAAATGTATCCACCCAAAACGTTTATTTACAAATAACACACCGAATATAGGTTGAATAACTTGTTACGTACGAACTATTTATACAAACGTACATATTTTCTCTTTGTCTTTAATGCATATTAAAAGGGAAATTTTTTTATAGAATATATAATTAAAATATAAAGAAGAAATGCAATTGAAATGTTTATTTAACAGCAAATTTTAATGTAAGTATATTGTGATATGACATATTAGATAAAATAAAACATAGGGTGGAATTTTGACGGTGTGATTAACAAAGTTTAGATAAACCATTAATATACTATGTAAACATGAATGAGCGCGAAGTTAATCGTGGCGTAGAAGTTGTCAACATTTTACAAGTAACATATTTCATTGTTATATCCAGTATATATATTGCATGTGTTGTATTTAAATGGAAAATTTTCCTCGTTTGTAACGCTGAATGAATGAAGGAAGCCGTAAGGGCTGCACATATACGCTCAACTAGGGCCCCTTTCCCTTCTACAAGCGAAGCACCTAACTGGCGTGCAGGCACTTCATTCTACTGCGTGTAACAATCTGGAAATGTTACTTTTTAGGACATGGAAAAAAGTCCTGGAACATGCGAGATATGTTTCCACATTTGCTAGTAGTTTGAAGTGTGATAAGTGTTTTCACAAAGAAAATTAATTGGAACCGGTTCAGTAATTTTAACTCTTGTTTTGTCAAGTAACATGCATTTCGCGTACCTTATGTTTGTTCAATAATGGCATTATTTCTCCTTAATCTATATGAGTTTCAGCATACCTTGGACGCCTACGTAAGATACATTACCGGCAGTCCACATCGTTTGTAAAATGGATGCGGAATAGCTAACCACACAGTACCATGCTGCCCAAAGGAGAAGTCTGTAGATGTGCACCATACGCTAAATGATATTCAGTAAGAGCCTTTCCCACAATGCGTTGCTCGGTTCACTTTACGTCATTCCTGACGTCATGGTGGGTCTGTCGGCCAGACAACGTGCTGTCAAACCGCTTCGTCCGTTTTATGTCCGATGATAGGGGCGATAGGTTTTGAGGCGATACTCCTTACATACGTGTGAGGAGAGCAAAATGCCGATCCGACTGAGTGCAAACAGTTGAATAGAAAGGTTGTTAATCAGATTGAGGTAACGTATTTTTATCACAAATGTTATCCCTTATTATCAAGACTAAGGCGTTACTTCACTATTAGCTGATATTAAAAGAAAATAACCTTAATTGAGATTCATTTGACTATTGCGTGTTTCAAATACTTCATGCAAAGGAGAAATAATATTTATTATATTATTATTTATTTATCCCAAGTCTTACCAGCGTTTTTTAAAATAAATAGAGTTTTCTGAATAGTTTAACAGAATTATTTAAAAAACACACTGTTTTAATGTTTAAAATATTAAATAATTACTATAGAGTGTACATGTATTTTTCTAACAAAGAATGTTATAAAATACATTTTTTGGTAAAACGATATTTAGTTTCCAATACATCCAAGTATATGTTCCATTCCTGGAATGTTACTCTGACATGTGGAAATAACAATTACATACTTTTCAGGTATGGAAAAAAGGTTTCATTCAGTATCTCCTCTTCGTTCACTCCCAGTTTTGTAGCTACTCAAACGAAGTAAACTTCTACGTCACCTGAAGCTATTTTATCCTTATTCAAATAAGGAAACGTGACTGCCGAAAATGCTCTCTCTCTCGCAAGCCTACCCCGCAGGATGAAGCACCACTGTTACCATCACGAATGTCCTTAACATATATACTGATTGTGGGAAGAACAGAAAATGTCGATTCATGGAAATACAGACGTCGGGCCGGATGACCCTAGGGCGTAGAGCATGTGACGTTACCATGTCCGCACAAACACGCGCCAGTGGAGAGGGAGCTGTAGGTTGGCAAGCATGTGACGTCACTTTATCATCACTAACGGTGCTATACTACCAAAGTAAGTTCCTGTTTAGCTGCCGCTCTGCCCAGATGTACACAAAATTATCTACGTCTAGCTCAAACCAAAATATATCCTGTCCATCCTCTGAGCCAATTCCTTTGGTAGTCGGGGAAGATAAATCGGGCATGGTGATTGTACAATATGACATGACAAATTAAAAGCATATTTTCATCAACCAAAAAAATCTTTGTGGTTTTTTTAATTAGTGTTATATTTCGCCAGTAATATATTGGAATCTTTATAAGCCCCCTCTTGTTCTGCCTTTATCACCTAAGAACGTAATCTATTTACTGTAACATATACCACTTCTGAGAATTACATTACCCGAGGTTAAAGAAAATCAATAAAACAAGATAATCGTCCCTCTGGAAACCATGATATGTGATCAATGACTCGTATTACATTTGCTAAGTGATTTCACGATATCCGATAAATATAGTAACCATGAAACGGAACCACGAACTAAATTATTAAAGTACCCGTTAAGGTGCGATATATTATATATTAATATAAAGTTAAACTTTATATAATTGATATATTTTTGTTAACAGCTTGAGTCTACACATTACAACTGTGTTATTATTAGAAAATATTCTACGTATTAAAAAAATAAAATAAAATTAAGTGTTATGCATTAATTAATGAGATGATATATGCGATCCTGAAACACCAAAGAAAATAACTTTTTAAAGCGGCTTTGTTGGTAACGGCAACGGGCAAAAGATTTACAATCATGGAGGTGGATATTTCCCAAAGTGAATAAAACGGAGAAGACTTTGCGAGAATAATTTCTATTTGCATAAAGGATTAAAGGAAATTTATTATTCTCTTCAGAAGTAGGGTGTTTTATAACTCCAGTGGAACGCCCAACTCCTGATAGGATTATTCGCGTTCAGATATGGCGCTAGGCTCTACGCAAATTCACAGCGGCGTGAAAAAACGAAAAATAAGTACTTACTGGATTTAAATTTATTCCTCTATTTGATTTTGGAGTATGCAATTTTATGTAAAGTATTAATTACTTCGTGTCTTTCTGCTCTTCTGAGGCTAGGTTTTGAAAATCCCAACTAGTTTGTTAACTGCCGACTACGAATGGTGCTTCTTGGCAAGAAAGTGGTCCAATCGATAATGCGAGAAACAGCGTGACATTCAATCTAGATTTCTTCCTTTCAGAGAAATTCCCATGAAACAGGCAAATACAAAACTGAACTCGAACTCTTATCATGCTGATTAAAAACCACGTTATCACAAATACTTTGGAATTGTTAAAGGCTTTATGGAATAATTTCTTTCACGATGTTTACGTCCAAAGAATACTTTTAAGACAATGAGGTTCAGATGATTTACACTACAAAAATTCAACGAACATTTTTTAAATTTATATGTGCATATCTCACATTTAGTAATCACTTGCCATTTATGAGTGTTTGGTACGTGCTTTTGCTAGTAGGTGATAACATTTTGCGCATATATGGCACCTGTCACCGGGAGCAACTAGAATGGTTATACAGAATGAGTATAAAAAGATAACCCAAATTTTAACGTTTATAATATCAAAACCAAACAATCTACAACCTTGGTTGACCAATCCAATGAACCGTGGAACAGTGAAGTTTGTTTACTATACATTCATAAATGTTCAATGTGAGCACCAAGAACGGCCCGAACCACATCTACACGATAATCAAACTCGTTCCGTACTCCTGTCAGCATGTCCGGTGTTACGGTTTGGATGGCTTCCGTAATTCTCGTTTTGAGGTAGAAATATTAGCCGGCAATTGTGGACAAAATACTTGATCCTTTATGTACCCTCATAGAAAAAAAAATCGCATGGGGTAAGATCCGGGTTTCTTGGGAGCCAGTGATAAATACCCTGATCACGAGCTGCTCCTCGACCAATCGAGCATTGCGACAACGTCTCGTTCTGGTATCCGCGAACAGCTAATAGGGAGGTGCACCATCCTACTGGAAAATAAAGGTCCCCGCCACCTCTTCTAACTGAGAAAACAACCACTCTGTAAGCGTGTCCAAATAAGGGATTCCAGTAACAGTGGGCTCGTGAAAAAAGAAAGTGCCGAAAACAGTGTCTTTGGATACAGCGCAAAACCCGTTCACTTTGGGGGAACTGCGTTTGTGTTCGGTGGTTTCATGTGGAGGCTCCTGACCCCATACCTGAACGTTATGCCGGTTCACTTTACCATTTGTATGAAACGTCGCTTCATCGCTAAAAACCAGCTTAGATATGAAGGCATCATCTACCTCGTTCTGGGCAAGGGAACATCAGACCGTCCCCTTCACATTGACGTGTCAAATGCGAGTTCGCTTTCCCCTCACCACCTCAAACCGAGAGTTACGAACGCCTGTCAAGCCCTTACACCAGACATGAGGACAAAAGCGTGGAACGAGGTTGATTATCGCGTTTATGTCGTTCGGGCCGCTCATGGTGGTCACATTGAACATTTATGAATGTATTGTAAATAAACTTCACTGTTCCGTGGTTCATTTGATTGGTCAATCAATGTTGTTGGTTGTTTGATTTTGATAATTAAGAACTTGAAAGTTGAGGTTTTCTTTTTTACTCAGCCTGTATAATTAATTTCTTTATTCTATAGTAATGAGACATATTTTTACATAGTTTCTCGTTTATGTATGAGATGAGACTACGTTTTATCCTATGCTATTCGGCTTACATTTTCTGGTCAAAGTTCTGCATGAAAAAATTATGTCAAACCCACCACAAACATTTCCGTTCGGTAGTTTATATTTATTCCAAAACACCCAAGATGTTATCCTTACATTTAAGATGCCCTTTATGTGGTAGACAAAATCTCAAGTAAATTTATTTTGCTCTTCATAATAATTTTAATATGAAATTGGTTTTCTTAGTTATTTTACGAAATTTAACAGGACCATACACTTAATATTTGTTATTTGTTTACTTTTCAGCACAGAAGAATAATGTTATAAAAACGTTTTTAAGAGTTTTATTTAAATATACAAATTTCAAATAAACACTGCTTATACTTAACTTATACTCAATAAATTTAATGGGATAATCTCAGATTTGAAAATGCAGGTTATTTTGAAAGATGAAAGTAGTGTTTATGATAGTTCTGTATTATTATTGCGGAGCTATTTCTTAGTTATTTTCAAATTATTTATTATAACCTCTCTTAGGAGTATTATATAACAGAGATTTAATTACAGAAATTTGGTAATGAGTTTTGCTTTCTCATTTGCAAAGTTTACTCATGGAAGTAAAGAATGTTCCGCATACAATTACAAGAACATTGTTTCAGATCTAAGAATAAAATTAAAACTAGATTCTGTTTCATAATTCCAAGATATGCTTTAATCAAAACGTATTGAATAATGCAGGATATCTCAGTAAGGTTTTGCTGAAAACATTGAGTCATGCCGGATAACTCCAAATCCAATAATATTATAAGGGCTGTTAAGTTTGTCTATTGTGTAAGCTGTTAACGGACTCTGGAAACGTCAGTCAAATTGTGTATTTTAATTAACCTATAAATGGGAGCAGGTAGAGCCTCTCTTGAGGACGGTTGGAGTTTATACCTAATTCATCCAGGACGTAGGTTACCTATTAGAGCTCCTGAATACGTCTAATATAGAAAGGAGTTTTATTCGTTGAGGAGCAGATCAATAGAACGCATTTGGTAAATTAAAGGGGTTGATTGTCTTTTGTGCCATAACTTTTTTTCGGATTTAAAAAGTATTAAATTAAGTCGGTTGTTAGTTGTAGCGGCTTGTTGGGACTGTGTTAACAAAGAGGTAAATGAGGTTTGCCTCATGTAGCCTATGCCAGTAGACTGTAAAAAGTTGTGTTTTTCATTAATATAATTACATAGCTGCAAGTTTCTTAACGGTGATAGTGTGACAAGAGCACAAATTTAAAACCAATAATCAGGCATTAAGCTCAGTTATGTAAACTAAGAAGACTGCTGTGAGGATTACTCATTGACAAGTGAGCATTTTTAATTTTATCTTTAAAATTTTATAGCAATGGTGAGTACATGTTATTATGATGGTTTGATTGGACTGTGTTAATTGCTGACCATACGACTTAATAAAAATCTCGCACACATTCATACAACTCTGCAAGACAAAAAAACTAAAAAAACCTTTTACAATACCAAATACAGTTAATTAGGAAAAGCTGTCTCCTTGTCAATGAAAAAAAAATGTATATAATTAAAATGAAAAAATACATGGACGATTAGCTTATTATTACAAAACGGAACCGACAACGAATGAAAACCAAAAGAAAAGAAAACACGATGACGAAAACGAAAACACCACACATGTGAACGAAACAGTGCAAAAAACAATATCAGTGGACATAGCTAAACAATAAAACTCAAAACATTAAAAAATAAGATGAAAAATAATGAAACTTAAGTCAGGAAAACTTTTCCTTGTCAGATTATAAAATAAAAACAAAATCAACAAAACAAACATTGGAACCCCGAAAATAACCAAATAAAATAATAGATAAACTAAAAGAGAAAAGACACAGAGTGACGGAAATAACACAAAAATTAATAAGTCGTCACGACGTTTCGGGACCTTAAATCTGTCCCTTTCTTCAGGTGAGCCACTGGAAGGACAATTGCAGTAGACTGAACTGAGAGGGAAAACAGGGAATATAGATTTCATTTTTACGAAATTTGTATTAGATTATGTGAGAATGATTGTTATTTCAGTGTGTTTGGAGATCTCACGGTTAGGTTTGGGTTTTCTGACTGCGCAGACTTACGGTAAGTTTTTGAGTGCTTGCTGTCTGAGCAATAAATAAGCGAAATGATACTGACTATTCGGCAATAGCTTCGAGAGACAACAAATAATAAAATGATAGTACAAAAAGGCACATATCGACACTTTTGTCGAAACACATTTGATCAATTGGTGTTCCTGTAACAAAGCCACTATAGCTTCACCCACTGCAAGACTCATGTCTTAGGCGACTATCTGCTGACTATCTATATTTCTGCACAGCAAGCGCATTAATAAAATATCCTACATTGGCTATGCCACTGCTTAGTTGCACTGGGTGGGGCATCTTTTACTGCTCCATGCTCTGCACATGCAACTATAACGGTATTTGTTACAAAATGATAAGGGCTGAAGATAATTTTGTACTGGCCACAAAAGTTTAGTGGTGACAAGTTAATAATTTTGTGTTATTCACAAAAACCTTTGGCAAGGTGAATAATAACGCAACATTTTGTGGTTGCCACAAAATATTTTTTCCTTGTGTTTTAGCTTTTAACAGTTTCCTTTTCACTGAATTCATACGCTCAATTCTGCACATCCGCCTCATCAGACTTCTTTCAGTATTCAGACGTCGATTTGAACAGAGTCCTCTGATTTCTGGGCGAGTAGGCAACTACAAAATTTTGCATAGATGCTGTCATCGTTTGTTCCTTGGTCTCACCTCATGCACATTAGACATTATACTGGTGTAGGCAGTTCGTGGCTGACTGCGAACATTAAAAATATGTGATTGAGTTATGCATTTCTAATAATTTTTAATTTTTTAAATTAAAAATAAATCTGTCATGGACCAGACCATCTTATTTATGCATCGTACAAATTGAATCGATAAACTGTTATTAATGTTAATACATTACTAATATAATGAACGTAACTCTACTGTGACTTAAAGAAACAAAATTAATGAAATAAGTTCAGTGTCCACAGTTTGAAAACATCGCACATTAAATATGAACTAAAGATATTAAAATAATTTTCCTTTCTCGCTACCAACATTCCTACAATCGATAAATATATGGCATTTCCTAATTTCTTATTAATGGGTGATATTATCACGCGTCAAATGTTCACATATGCCACATATGAAATCAGGCTAAAACTTTTCCCATTTGACAAAAATTTGTTTCTTTCTTACTAACGTTAAACCAGATATCGTAGTGGATTTTGTGCCCCATTTGATATTTTAAATAATTAAACATACTGTGTAGTTGGCGTTCATTACTGCGTGTATGTAAGGTTTTAAATTTAACATTTATTATTTTTTAAATATTCGCGTATTAAACATGAAAAACTGCATTAAAACAGAAATCACATAATAACTGCTGTACTCTTAAGTTGGCAGGTGATCTCCATGTCCTGGATAATTATGACGATACCCACAAACCACATGATGACTGGTTTGTGTTTTAGTTTAAACATAGATATGAATGCCGTTTTCTAGTTTAAGTTAAGGCTTGGCAAGATAAACTAGGCAATTAAAACGCGACAGTAAAAATAACATTTGACCCACAAAAAAAAATTATACCCTAGATATTTACCTTGTGTTTATTTTGGAAATGAAATTCAACTCCTGTGTCGGGGTGAAGAACTGCCGACTGCGGAAGACAAAGATTTTCCGTAACCCACCACCACCCCCCCC
>NQII01002842.1:256280-275204 GCA_002778355.1 Clitarchus hookeri | reverse complement strand
TTCTTACACTTTGCCACTTCCAGTTCGCAATTTGCTTTCCCAGTGGTAGGGATTTTTCTTATCGTGTATTACGTTCCGTCGCACTGCACTCTACTACTAGCAGCGTTGCCGTTTCTCTTCGCACTCACTTTCCTTCGGCTTCTTCCTCTCGCAATATTCTTTTCGTTATGTTAGCTCCGTAAATCCTTGCCTTTTCGTTCAGGGGAAGATGAAACATCATCTTCACACTGTGTGTATACATAAACACCCACGGAAATATATATATGTTTGCATGTGTGCTCAAATACTAAGGGAGTACGCTTCTTAAATGACCAGCTAAAATAATTTACATAGATTAAAAAATATATAAAAATTATGCACAAGGATTACCAGTCGGTTTTTCGTTTCCTTTCACGAAACTATAAACAAGATTTAGCTGCCACATAGCATCTTGAATGAAAAATTAATAATTGGTGCCATCCTACACATCTGTGTTTTTCTTTGAAAAATTGCCAGTATAAACTTTACTTTATACTCGTCGTAAAATATTATCTTTGTGTGACTTAGGTACAACTTTTGCGAGAAAAGAGCAACAAATCATTCGGCCTTTGAAACATGGCGGATAGCCAACACTTCTGCCGTAGTTACTGTAATATTTGCCTAACAGCCAGATTTAATAAGTCACAGGTAATACTCATGATATTATTCCTTGTAAGGTATCGTTTAAGGGGTCATGCAATGAGTTATATATGTTATATGCATTACCTTGTTATGTAGTATAACACATTCTTATTAGTAATTCTTTACCGTGCTACGTTTTATGATGCCTGTTGTTACTTCAATGAGTTTTCTTTAAATGCTGGCAGACTCGTTTGCGTATCCTGAATTAATTTGGTCATTGTTCCGTATTGCGTACCCTTATGGTAAAACCATATTAAAACCGCAAGTACAGTATAGAGTATACCTTCAAATTGTTTCCTTTACAAGTAAGTGTACTATTGTGTATCTCGCCGAGTTCCGTTTAGCATATCCAAGTTCAAGCCAATTGTTCCGTTCAACATATCCAAGTATTATTTTTCTTTAAAATTAAAAGTTTTCAATCAGGAAACGTACAATGGTGTGTGCGGCGTGTAAAATCACAATGTTGAACGCACGGAAGATAATTTATTTCTCGCCGGACATAAATACATTTGTCATCGAGCACAACATCCCCAAACCGTCGATACGATGTGGACGATGCAGTGAAGGAGAAGCCAGGCTTGTGGACAATCGAGGTTTGTTTTACTGGTGTCGACAGCGCACCGAGAATGGCACGAAATGTAATTTTAAAGTGTCTGCAAGACAGGGCAGTTTCGTGGGAGATTCAAATTTGTCGCTGGGCAAGATCATCGAGTTGTGTTTATTGTAGTGCCTAATAAATTATCCCCAACAGCAGACTATAATAAACGAACTTCAGTGCTTGGGCAATACAATCGTCGCCTGGTCAAATTTCTTCCACCAGGTGTGCATAGACTGGGTGTTAACTTACAGAAAACCAATAGGCGGGTCTGACAAAACAGTCGAGATAGACGAATCAAAATTGAGTAAACGCAAAAACCGCAAGGTACATAAAGTTCACGCGAGTGGGTTTTCGGCGGTGTGGAGAGAGGTGATCCTACAAAGTTCTTCCTGGTGCCGGTGGAAAAGAGGAACGCCGCGACATTAGTGAAATGCATTCGTGACTGGATAGTGCCGGGGACGACGATAATTTCAGACTGTTGGCGAGGTTACAGCAACTTGGACATACATGGTTATCGTCACATGCAAGTAAATCACCGGAGGGAGTTTGTGTGCAGTGTAAAGAGTGGATTAGTAAACACCCGAAACAAATCAAAGTTAAGGCAGGTCGAGACTTTAAGAGTGCACACGCAAAATATTGAACGAAGTTGGTGTTCAGTTCGATACAGCATCCCGTGTTTTGGTAGACGGCAAAAGTCGTTGGTCGGCTACTTGGCAGAACCCTTTTGAAAAAAAATACCCACCAGTATAGGCCACGATTTCACTCTATACTGATCCATGCAGCCTCTATGCACGAGGGACCTCGACAGGAAGGCGACAACCTCGGCGAAGGCAGTTCTCTTTTCAATAGGTAAAACTAACTTTTTGCATTTGTAGAAAAAAAATTAACAAATAAACAAAAAGTACTTCTTTTTTTTCATTTTCAAATATAGGCAATGGCTAGTGGAAAAAAAAGTGTGCTTGAGTAGTTGTTTGTGTAAATTTAAAGTGAGAATGGCAGTAGTTGGTTTTCATGTTTAAAATGTTAAAGTGTTGAATGGCTGGTTGAGTACGGTGTCTATGCTTAAAATGAAAGTTACATGTTGTTTGCATAAGTTTAAAGTGTTAAACTGTTTGCATCGGTTTATGACCTTTGACCTTGTGTTTGGTAGCAAGAGGGAGGTATGAAACTGCTCCCCCTTGCCAATATATATCGTCTCCATAACAACACGAAAGAGCCATCTCACAACTCGTGATTATTAATTGTTTTAAGTTTAAAATGAATTAGTTGGTTTTGTTTTAAAGTGTTTGAATTTAGGATCGAATACCCAATAGGAAATTATTAACAAGTCACTCTTCGCAATGGGATAGGCCCCGAGGAGCTATTGGGAAAAAATATTCATTGTTTCCAGTAAACATTAAAATGAATTAGTTGGTTTAGTTTCATACCTTCAATAAGTTTCCACGAGTATAGAAACACCCAGATATCGCAGTAAGTGTAGATGAACACACTTTGACCTCAATATTAGTACTTTTGCTAACAGGCTGGTATATATACTGTAAATCTGAGGAAAAAATTACCGCAAAAAGACACCTAAGAGACCTTGATATGACATGCATAAACATCATGCTTGTTATATAATATTCGGACCTTGCTCCTCTTACACAACACTAGCAAATATAAATTGCCAACCAAGCTTGTTATATAATATTTGGACCTTGCTCAACCCTTGTGACCTTAGAGACCTTGATAGATATGCATAAACAGCATGCTAGTTATATAATATTCGAACTTTGCTTCTGTTACACAACACTAGCAACTATAAATTGCCAACTTTTATGAAAGCGAAACGATCTTACACAACCCTTGTGACCTAAGTGACCTCTTTACGACATGCATAAGAACCAAGCCTGTTATATAATATTCATGGCCAGATCAGCTGCCAAATAATAAAAAAAATACAATCAAACTACAATCAAAGAGCCTGTTACACAACACTCCTAACTATAAATTGGCAACCAAGCTCGTTATATAATATTCGGACCTTGCTGAACCCTTTTGACCTATCAGACCTTGATATGACATGCATAAGCACCATGCTTGTTATATAATATTGGTGACCACATCAGCTGCCAAATAATAAAAAAGTACTAACAAAAAAGCAGTGGAAAGAGCTATCTCACAACTCGTGATTACTAATGTTTGAATTTAGGATCGAATGGGAAAAAATTACCAAGTTACAGTTAACATTTTGAAAGTGTTTGAATGGCTTGCTGTTTGCATCAGTGACCTTGTGTTTGGTAGCAAGATGGAGGTCTGAATCTGATCTCCCTTGCCATTATATATTGTCTCCATAACAACACGAAAGAGCCATCTCACAACTCGTAATTACTAGTTTAGAGTTTAAAGTGACTTGATATTATATGCATAAATAATACACCCATGAAGGCCTTAAAGTTTCCATAAATTTGTCACTTTCTTGATGACTTTCTTTTTAATTTAAGATAGTTGTTATTCTGGATACGCAATAGGAATTTTTTTTATCAAAAGTCACTTCCACAAGGGGATACACCCAGGGAAATAAATGGCAATGTGACCAATTGTTCCGTTTTCATTTTGGGTATGCCACAGGAAACAATTAGCTTTTTGTCGAAAATTCTTCCAGAGGGAATTGGATATGTGGGTTGGAACAAATGAGGTTCGATACTTATTTCCACCTTTCAATTTGGATATACAAACCAAACCCTTTTCGATGCCAGTCGTTTTTCACGTGAATACACAAAGAGAAACTTTTGGTAAAAACCCGGTAATTAGAGGCTGGTTGATTACACAAGGAGAAATTTTACAATTTTTAAAATGTTATTTTTGTTGTAAACGGATACGAAATAGGCGACTTTTTATGTGGGTTTTGCAGTATCATTGGATACGTAATGTTGTATTTTTTTTATGATTTGGATACGCAATACGGAATAATCACCATTGGTTTTTCTCGTAACATTAATGCACATATCCCTCAGCTATAATTTGAAAGTGTGTACGCCCCACAGCAGTCGAGGTACGCCGCAAGTCGTATGCACTAATTGTTTCGGATATTTCCGTACAAATTAATGTGGCCGCAAAGCACCCAGTCTAGTTTCATAACTCCTTGCTTACTGTTGTACATCGGTTATGAAGCCGTAAGATCCACATATGAAAGTTCTGTAAAAGAAAGCCTCCATGGCTTTTGCAGTGTAGATATAGTTGTAGGACGTTTAGCAGCGGAACAGTATGAATTTCAAAACATATTTCGCATAATTTTGAACTTGTATACACAGTTTTTACATGAGTTTGAGCTGTTATAAACGGCTGCCAACATTGTAATGTAATGTTGGCTCATAGGATGTACACGCAAATTAGTGTACACAATAGTGCACATAAGGCATACAGAGTTCAGTTTTGTTTAGTATTGAACACTGCGAGTCTCAAAGACCTATTACCGTCCACGTGGCTTGCTGCTTCGTAATCCGTGCCACTGGTCAATGTTATGATAGGTCGATGTTTAAATTCCGTATAAACCAACACTAGGTCTACAGCTCATGGTCTGTGACAACGAAACAACTATGGTACCGATTTACGAACTGCATGTCTAAATAAACTTTTTGTGATATCAGAAACAATTAAAAAAGTCATTTTAAAAAGATTTAAACTATTTCGTGGCTGTGGGCAGTGTCTCCAACTTGAGGCAGTTAGAGTATAGACGACACAAGAGGATAACCACTTCACAGCATTTTTCATGACAGATAAGTGTAATTGCCGTGGGCAAGTTTTTTGTTTGTAATTGTACGAAAATCAGTACTACAGAACTAGCATTAAATTAATAGTAAAACTTATGAGACTTAAATCCTCTACACGGGTGCAAATAATTTTTAATGAAGTTCTTAAGAGCTTAAAGGGTAGGAGTACTTGATGTCTCTTTGACAGCAATATACTTACAGATAAAACTAGAAACTTTGCAACAGTAGTGAGAAAAATTACAAATACACACGTGCGATACCCAGGACTCGAATCCAGAAAACATCATACCGTATGCTAGTGTGAAATCAAATGCGTTAATAAGGTCAAATTTGGAGCAGCTACTTCGGATGTAATCAGTTTACGTTTTTGAGTGATGTGATGCGTTTACTAAACTGAAATAATTACAGGACCGACATTTCGAAGAAAAAAAGTGCCTAAGCCATTTAAAATAAGTACGTTTAAATGGCCTACCGTTGCACTACTTGTGTGAAAAATCAGATGGAAGTCGTTTGATTGGTCTGTGAGATATTTCAGAAAATCCTGGTTTTCTTTTTTAGCGCTATCTTTCAAAATGTCCTTAGGAAAACATCTCTAAATGATGTTTCTTATACACTGTCAGTGTAAAAATTATTTTTCAATTTGATGTGTCTGATCCCAGTTGAATCATGTAAGTAAACATGATCCCCTGTAGCACTAGTTATTGCAAAACTTGGTGGAAACTATTTTAATTAATGATGAAATATAGAAAAATGTTGGATTTCCTCAACTGGCGCTATTTTGAAAAAAAAAAAAACTGGCAACAGAGGATCTCTGTATGCAAGAAATTATAAATCTTATGAATACTGTTAGTGTAGAAAATTTTATTACATATTGTTAAATGGTTTAATTGATGTAACATAATAACCTCCATTATAAATAATAACACTATTAAAAAAACTAGCCTGCAGCACCTAAACCTTGTTAGTGTATATAACCTACTCTAGCACTACCTGCATGTTAATTTGGTGGGAATCGGTTTATTGGTCCTCAAGTTATGGCGAAAACCTATATTTTTTTAATCGATCGATATGAGTAAATGGAGGGCAAATTATTACGCATTGGAATATTTAATGAGTATAATAGACAGAGTACAAAGTTAAGTTGAAAAATATTACATTTTCGTAGATATAGCACTGTAGGCTAAATAGAAAATATAGCAACCATTTTAAAAATTCGTATCTGACCTACTTAAAACATTTCAATTTACATCCTCTGCTGCAGTACTACTCGTTTGCCACGTTTGGTAGTAATCGGTCAATATTTTTCCAATATTTTACATATAAATTTAATTTATTCATGTGGTGTTATCTTATAAACTGAGAGACAAATATGGTTATGTGTTGTTATATATAATGATAATAACAAATGCTTTCAGCATACAGAATTTAGTGGGAATTGGTAACGTGGTATAGTAGATATATAAAATAACCTAAAACGGTTTGTGTATCCGCCATTTTGAAAATGAGGGCCTGAAAGATGCATAGCGTTACTTACTTGCCAAGTTTGGCAAGAATTAGTTTAATATATTTCAAGATATTATATAAATGCTTAATTTGGATTAAATCGGTTGAATGGTTACAAAGGTATAACATATCGCCATAAATACTGTCTCAGCCGCCATTTTGATAGTAAGTTCCAGCGTGGTCGGAAACTACAACAGTTACAAAATGTTTACATTGTTTCACGAAATTCGATTTATGCATTCCAAAGTTTTTAGGCGGGGATACACACAGCCACACACACAGGCCCACAGACAAGAAATAGGTCTCATACTCCTTTCTTTCCTTCGAAAATTAGTTTTAAATGTTTTGAATTTCCTATATTTTCGCTTAATTGAGCTTAAGTTTACATTATTTGATGCCCTACATAAGGAATATAACCAGGAGTCCATATATAATTAAATCCACTTCCTGTGCAACGTTTACTGTATAGACCACCATGACTGAAATTGTTAAAGGAATGTGAGTGGGTGAATTCAAGAACCACCGGCAGGGAAGTTGCCATATAATTCAGTGTTTACTTTTCAGCAACTTCCGACCATCTACAGCAAATTGGGGATGTGGGAAAATAATGGACAACTGGGTTCTGCATGGGCTGATGAATCATCAAAACCAGCAGCGGCTGGATATCTGCGTAAACATATTTGTTCGTCACCCCAAAAACCCTTACTCTAGCGTATTTTAATTTTGCTCTAAGACCTATAACTCTGTAAGATAATCGCAAGTGAAATGTTCAGGGACAAGACGTTGGTGAAAACATTAGACACTCCTCAAAACCTATTGATGTATCTTAAGGTCTTTCCGTCAGTATGGTGGACAGCAGTGTGGTGTCCAGTAATATTCCTCTCCTTCGCATCGTTGGGAGCTGACATTGCCTCCGTGCACTGACATATAGACGTGGCAGTGGCACGCGTGGCGAGGATTATACGTAACACTACGGCTCCGATGTCGGTAATCTGTATGGTTGTTCGCCTTATGTGTCCCTATGTCTCCCCACTCTTGCTACCTTGCGCATGTGTCGAGGCCGTAGGGGGCCGTTGGCCATGTCTACTTAGGTTTTGCTCGTGATGGAAAATGTGCACGTTATGATTATGCGTGTAAGAAAATTAAGTTAGTTATTCTATATGAGAATATTGATTGACTTTGTGTACTTGTTTTGTAGGAAGAATCCTCGACTTTTAGACGTAAACAAAATGGTAACATTTTATGTCGTGTGCACAAGCCTTCAACCACTAAATTGCACGAAAAAATAATAATAATAATTTTTTATTACTTTTAAAATGTTTTAACTCACAGTTTTGTTTTCCTTTACACATTTAAAATGTAGGTCTTTATTACGATACTTATTTAATAAAATATTTTTCTCCAAAATAAAGTTTATTTCTCGTCGGGTGTGACTGGATGAACATAAGACAACTGCATTCACTCCTTCCTTATAGTCTTATGAGAGCGTGGAAGATGTTTGATGGCCATTGGTGAGGTACCGGTTTCCCATGTTACTGTGGTGACGGCAATTTTCATGGGAGGATTGAAATAAAAATATAAATGTGAGCGAAAAATGTATTTTTTGTCCTATGCCTTCATAATGTAGTTTAGTTATGTGCTGCATTCTCTAGAAATTTACGCCTCATTGTACAAATATGCAGAATTTTAATTGATGCATAAATATATACGAAAAATTATATTATATATGGAAACGAACGTACAATTAAATAATAAGCACAAGTAATCAGGAGTAGCAGGATCTTATGCAAACAATTTTATTTTCTGTTTCGTGTGTGACAGGTGCAATAGTATACCCAAATACATAATGTCTCTCAAATGAATGTGTTTCGAATTTAATTTCTCACATTAATATGAAACATTAAAAAATCGTAGTACAAAAAAAGCTTACAAATATTTAATGTCACACAAAGTATATCACAAGTGCAGGTGACTATCATATCGAAGTATATTTAGTTTCGTTCTACACAATTATATTAAATTAAAACTTGAAATTAGAATTTTTTCTAAAATATTATTTTCACTCTGTCTATTGCAGTTTTGCAGCTTTGCAGTTATTATTAGTAAGTATTGTGATGAATAAAATAATATAAAATGTTAATGTCTTACGGTTGTTGTTTTTCAAAGCCTTAGCCGCTGACATTGTTTATAATAAATGTGAAGTGGACAGCGATCAATTACATTCTCTAAGAATGTAAGAATTTTGCCAAGTTCCGGATGCATGGCAGGACTTTTGTTACAAAGCCTGCCCCAAGTATGAGATTAGATGGGGACATTGAGCCTGAAAATCGTTAAATGGCATACTGGCATGCTTAGTTTAAATTGACGCAAATGTGCAAATGTGTTTGGTAGATTAAGTTTTTTTGGCCCAGTTCAAAAATTGCAATGTAGCCGGTGATACCAAACATCTTGGGCCGACTTAAGCTTCTGTTAAAAAGAAACTAAAGTTTTCTCAGGCGACCGTCATCCCTCGATGAGGTTAAAACAGAAAGAGTGGCATGCAAGGATAGAAGAATTGAAACAATTCCTATAAAACACATCGGCCTTCAGCAACATCTCCAACAAGAGTAAAGTTCGGACTTAAACTAACTCGGGAACGATCCCAATCATATTATCTCCTGAAGATTCACTCCAGAGTCCCCTTTCTTAAAATATTTTAACCCAAAATAAATGAAGAACTGCAAAGTAAGTATTCCGTTTATAATTTACAAGAATTTAAAGAAGGAACTTTATAATCATCAGTATGGGAGACGTTTTCGTATTAGGACCCTATTTTGAAGGTCTTCATCCTGTTTGAGAATTTAAAATTGTTAAGTTATGTATTCTACCTAGTTTCATGGTTATACAGCTAGTACGAATCGTAGAGTAGCTTCGGCAGTATCTCTAACAATTTATAAACCTTCTCACGCACATTTTATTTAATAACTAATGGTTACGAAAGAAGGAGCGATTTGTTCTGCATCCTTGCTTCAATGCCAATTAACGCTCACGAAATTATAGCCAAGTTATGAATCCACATTAAGATAATTATGATTCGCTTAAAATTAAAGACGGCTCAACGTAATTAAAAGTTATTTTGCTGACTATTAAGGCTCGATAAATGTTACACCTAACATTTGGTAGCATACTTTGTGATGATTTGATGTAAATATAATTTCTTTATAAATTAAAATTTTCTAATCCCACATCAATGCACAGCTAAACAGCTAATCACAAAAAAAATTAGGGATGGTCTCCACTAAGGGCGCAGGCACCCACCAGTGACAGGTTGTTTCTCGAAAAGCATCCCCAAAGACGGTGAAAAGCAGTAAAATGTCTTTCTGAGCACTCCTCAGTAGTTCATTAATCCCATAAGATATAATTGTGGTATTTACTATAAAATAATACTTATAAGAAATTTAAAAAAATTTATTTATGAACCTTTTGAAATTCAAAGGCTAAGAACATTTTAAAAGTAGTAATATGTATATATATATATATATATATATATATATATATATTCGATCATATGATATATACATTATATCTTACCTTGTTTGTAAATTTCAATCCAAATTATTTTATTCAAACTCATCAAACGATAAAATTATGAATACAATGGAAACCTGTTTCTTATTGAAAAACCAAATTGTTTATTTATCTTACAGTTGCAGGCAAAGTGGCCCTAATTAAGCAGTTTTTTAAAACAAAATTTTCATAAATTCCGTTATCAGTGCAATACATCAGGCTATGTTCATTTATTCCTTTATGATAACTTATAAACGTGTTTAAATTATATTTTATACCGTTGTTAATAATTTTGTACGTCATTTAGTATGAAGTGTGAATTGGGATAAAATTCTCATGCCAGCTTCACAGTAACCAGTTGACGCATTCTGCGTCCCTATATTTTATTCGTCAGAACACACGCTCTGGCGAAGATCGCAGGCGGACAACGACAATAAATATTAAGGGTGAGCGGATGTGCCCGAAGAGTGACGCCAGGAGCCTCGCAGCTGCAAAGGCGTGCTACCAAAGGTTTCTTCACGTGTAACTGTTCCTGCATGTGCAGACGACATCCGGGGACAACGGAAGGCACCAGGGCACGGACACAGCTGCATTTTGCAGCTGCCAAGGGACACCGAGATCCCACCACCATCTGCATCTGTCTCGGGCTTGTACCACAATAAACCATGAGAGCTTTTTGCGGGCGTGCGGGAAGAAGAGCGACCATATCTTGGGACAGGAAAAGGACCACGTGCGTACCCAAGTCGGACCCATGTACGCCAGAGTACCACACACGTGTTTTATAACCCAGGGGGACGACAAGCACCCTGGGCCACGTGCAGAGACGGGGAAGTTGAATATGGTAATGGAACCTACATAACTACGAGGAGGAGGACCAAGCAGGGCAGTCGGCCGACGGAAACCGAGGAGGACGGAGCGAATCCGCGAGCAGACGTCAACGGCAGCCGGCCGTCGTCAGACTCAGAGTACTGTGTGGACCCGAGAAGGAGGAACTTCGAGGCCAGGCGCCGAGATGCCCACCAAGTGCGATAGCAGTTCCCAGTCGCCAGCCGAGGGAAGACAGCGCCGCAGTGTCAGATAAGTAGTTCTACACCAAGTGTGAAGAATCTTCCCCCCTCCATCCCCTCCTTTCCAGGACGCAAAATCGCCGCGCCAAGTATCACATAATGTACGTACGGAAAAGGGAGGGCGTTGTCTCGCTAGTTCATGTACCAGTTAACCCTTTCAAGCAACAATAAAACTCGAGTATGTGAACTCACAACTAAAGTGTAATTTATTAGTAAATTGGACCTAGAGACAATAGTGTCGACGTATTCCTCCGCCCTATCACTGAGGGCTAGCATCAAGTGCTGGCGCCTCATGCCGCAGTGCATATTCAATACCTACTTCCAAACTTCAGCATTTGGCAGGTTTCAATTCTGGCGCCCCAATGTAAGGGCAAGCTGAAGTCTGTATAGAAAGAGGCAAGGACAAGCCAAATTACCCGGGATAAAGGGGACCGTGACCCGACCAAGCAGCTAGCACATTTACGACTTCGAGGGGGTCATAAAATAAAATAAAAATAGAAATACAATTATCCCTCGTGGCGCCCAGTTACCGACAGTTTAACCGAGAAAGGGAGCGAGGTAAGAAACCAGGCGAAAATGGCAGGCCGCTGACGTGCGCAGACCCAGGAAGAAGGGGACGGGATATGGACAAAGTCATCCCCAATTAACATACAAACGCATATCAAAAGCATGGGGCAAACGAGGGAGCAGTGCAGAGCCCCGCGATGCCAAGACACGGGACTATACATAGTACAGTGCCGCAATTGCCCGCGGCGGCAATGCAATCAATGTATCGGCTGGCCGGATGTTTTCCGGCCGACACAAGGAACAGGGTACCAGTGCCTTGATTGTCAGGAGCCGCAGACACAGTGNCAGAGGGCAGCAATGCTATCAAAGTATCAGCTGGTCGGATATTTTCCAGCCGACATAAAGGAACAGAGTACCAGTGCCTTGTTGTGAGGAGCCACAGACACAGTGCGACCTCCTGAATTGCCCGGGACACAACACGCGCCTGACTCGGTGCGCTACCTGTACACAGGCATTCCGCAACCAATGTATAGGGTGGCCCGAAGGAGCCGAGGGCACGAAAGGCTGGGTATACCAGTGTGGGGTGTGCCAGAAACGGACAAACAGGGAGCTCCCTTCAAACACAGACCAAACCCTTGACACCCAGGCAGAGGGAAGACAAGGAATAGTGGAGGAAATGGTCCTGCCAAAGTTCGCAGGAAGACCCCATGAAGATCCAGAACGATTCATACAGAATTGCGAACACGAGTTTCGGACAGGGGGTGTTCCCAGGTAGCGGTGGGTGCAGAAGGCATGCAAACAATTAAAACAAGCCGCCCTCAGCTGGTGGGACAGGTATGGGGAGTTTATAACGACATGGGGACAATTCCTTGCCCGACTGAGCAGCAAGTTCGCAGGAGAAGAGGTGATAACTGGGCTACGAACCGAGTTCTACACCCAACAACAACAAAACGAGCAAGAGGTAGAAATCTTCATTAGGAGGAAGGTGCAAGTGTATGCAAGCGTCGCAC
Organism: Clitarchus hookeri; assembly: GCA_002778355.1. Taxonomy (NCBI): domain Eukaryota; kingdom Metazoa; phylum Arthropoda; class Insecta; order Phasmatodea; family Phasmatidae; genus Clitarchus; species Clitarchus hookeri. The sequence continues at coordinate 262,561 of NQII01002842.1, read as the reverse complement.
CAGAAGGAACGGAAGCGGAGGGAGTTTGCATAATTACGAGGCTATTAACTACCGGCCCTAAAAAGCGTCCTTCGCCACCCACGGGCATTAATATGGAGGAAATCGTGGAGAAGGCGAGGGAGGCAGAGATCAATTACCACGAAATGCACGCAGTAAGGGTCGGGACCCACCTACCCACGCCCCTCCCTGCCGTCTGCCCAGAGCGGACAATACAGAATAGCGCCGACAAAAGCGAAAACAGGGGCCCTCTACAGTGCTGCTACTGTCCCGAGACGCATCTCAACCGGGACTGTCCCACCATAAAAGCCCGGGTCACTTTAGAAAGGGAAAGAGCCACCCAGAACGCCCCCCTTGGAACAGGGAAGGTAATGCCCCAGGGGCGAGAGGCGGGAAACGCCCCCGCCGGGGCCTGAAGATACCCTTCGTCCCCAGGATAAATAAAAGGGTGAGGCAGATATACATAGTGGGCGACCCGGGATTGGGCACGCAAGCCTCTCGGATAGAAGCCCGGATGAATGGACACGCCGTCAAGGCGATCTTAGACACAGCCGCAGCTGGCAACTTTATCAGAAGCCAGCTGCTGACGCCAGAACAAAAGAAAGCGATGAAGAAGGACGCCCGACACGTCCAGATGGCCCAGACAGAATCCCGCCTGACAATAGAGGGAAAAATCACCTTGCCAGTAGACACAGGTGTCGAGACAGTGGCCACGGAGTTCTTCTGTGCCCCGCAGTTAGCGGAAGAAGTAATCCTCGGGCAACCATGGCTGTCGAGCTAAGGCTGTATAATCGACTGCGGGCAAAGGCGATTATACCTGGGCAGGCGGGACAGAATGGCCATAAACTGGGAGGCTCCCGTGAACACGGAAGGACCAAGAGCCATATCCGACAAGGAGGTGAACCACCAGCTAAGACCCGACCAGCTGCGAGCGTTAGTACAAATAATTAACACCCATGTGGCGATATTCGGGAACAACGGCCGATTACAGCAGACCACAGCCATCCAACACGAAATCTGGGTAAAGGATGCACACCCTGTATACTGCCGCCCAGGTAACCCGTCAACCCACCGCCGACAGATTATCCTCGACCAGGTGGCCGAAATGAAGGAACAGGGGATAGTGAAGCCGACTGCCTCCCCATACAATTCCAGTGTAGTGCTCGTACCCAAGAAAGGTGGGGAACTCCGATTCTGTGTGGACTACCAAGCCCTAAATGACATCACACACCCAATGGCCCCGCCCGCGATAAACATCGCAAATATGCTCCGTGATACTCTGGACATACTGTGGACATGCGCAGCGGAAAACTGGCCAATCCCCGTGCACCCAGAGTCCCGTAAATATACTGCATTTACCACCCCAGAGGGCGAAACACTGCAGTTCCGAGTAATGTCCTTCGGCTTAAAGAATGCACCGGCTACCTTCCAGCGGCTGATGACGGCCGTGGTACTTACCGGCTACAGCAGACAATTCTGCGTGGCGTATCTGGATGACGTCATCGTGTATTCCCGCACATGGGAGGAGCACCAGCTACACCTGAGAAAGGTGCTGGAACGATTCGAGCTCCACGGGCTGACATACCGACTGGAGAAGTGCCATTTCGGCAAAAGCCAGGTCGAATATCTAGGGCACATAATCACCCCTGAAGGGAATTACCCAAAAGCCGAAAACGAGTGGGAAATTTAAGACGCCAGGGCCCGACAAACCGGAGACAATTGAGGCAGTTCCTGGGACTGTGTAATTGGCTCCACGACTTCATCGAGGATGTCGCCCCTCTTATGGCTCCCCTCAACGTGCTGCTACCCAAAACGGCTCGCTGGAGGTGGAACGACCAACATGAACGGGCCTTCCGAGAGATTAAGGCGCGGTATAGTGACATAAGCATGTTATATCGCCCTATGCCCGGGTTACCACTAATCCTGCAGACGGACACAAGCAGAACCGGAATGGGGGCGGTTCTGTATCAGGAGCAGCCACAAGGCCCACGACGAATCATCGCATTCGCCAGCACTATGCTCAAGGAGGCTGAACAACGGTACCACAGTAACAAGCAGGAGTGCTTGGTGGTGATCTGGGCGGTCCGCAAGTACTGCTACTATTTGGAGGACAGGCTCTTCGTCCTCCGGACCAACAACAAGGCCCTTACTTGGCTAAGAACCAAGAGCAGCGAGAGGGCAAAATTGGGGTGGTGGGCATTGTTCCTAATGGAATTCTCTTTCACAATAGAGCAATGCCCAGGGTTTGCCAACGGGCTACCCGACGCCTAATCCCGACAACCACAAGGATCAGACCAGAACAGAGGGGCGGACGACTGGGACCGTATGCTTCCCCCCTCCCCGCCGAAGTCTCCACAGCCTGGGCACATGGGTCTGCAACTAATTAAGTTCCGGGAGAACAAGGAACTACTACAAGACCTACAGCAGTCCGATACCGCACTACCGGGACTAATGGAGCGGCACCCCGAGCAATACGAGATAAGAGATGGCGTAGTCTGGGTCAGGACCCACACGCGAGCCTAGCAGTGGAAGGTCTGGGTTCCCAAATAGTTACGACCCAGCCTCTGCGAGCACCATCACGACCATCCCCACGCGGGACACCCCGGGTGCCAAGAAACATTAAGGGCCCTGACCACACACGATACACCTGGCATGGAGTCGCGCAGGAAGTCCGAGAGTACCTCGCCAGATGCCAAACATGATGTGCAAACAAGGCATGCCCGGTGCCGAAGACGCGGTATAGGCCCAGATGACCGAAGACTCCGTGGATGCACATCGCCGCGGACATTATGGGCCCCTATCCTAGGACACCCCGGGGAAAACACGGTACCAGCTCGTCGTAACCGACCAGTTCTCCCGGTGGATGGAAGCCTTCCCTATACCTAATAAGGAAGCAGGCACGATTATCCGATGAATGGAGCTGGAGGTTTTTCCCAGGTGGGGGTTCCCAAAGTGCGTCCTAACGGACAACGGCTCCCAATTCACCGGCACAAAATGGGCGAATGCGTGTGAAACATGGGAGATGGAGAACTGGACGACGCCCGCATATCACCCCCAGGCCAACCCCACCAAACGCCAGAACCAGGAGCTNATGCGTGTGAAACATGGGAGATGGAGAACTGGACGACGCCCGCATATCACCCCCAGGCCAACCCCACCAAACGCCAGAACCAGGAGCTGAAAAAGAACCTGCACGTCCGGATGGGCGACAACCATGCACAATGGGACATGCACATCCCCGAGATACTATACACACTGCGGCGCCGGCACAATGATGCCCTAGGCACTTCGACCAGCCAACTTATCCTCGGGTACAATCTCCACTGCCCGGGAGAATGGCAGTGGGAGACGAGGTGACCAAGCTGCCCGGCCCCGAAGCCATAAGGAAAGCAGCAATCCGAAGAACGGGCACGGCGCGGAGAAACCAACAAAGGTATATCCGACGCAATTACCCGGAACAAACCCACGACGAACACCACCTACCCGAAGGCCAGCATGTATTTTTGCGCAAGCATCCCCTGAGCCGGGCCAGTGAAAAATACTGTGCAGGGTTCGCGCCGAAATGGGAAGGACCGTACATCATAACAGGGCGCCAAAAGAATGTGTACTGGGCGGAAGATGTAATGGGAAAAATGCGGAAGGTAGCGAGGGACCAGATACGCCCTATACCCGAGCCCTGCACTCAGGACCCCAGGAAAGCCAAGCGGGACTGCCCAGAAGAAGCCTGCAATATGCTACTTGCACACGGGATGAGCAGTTAGGACAGGGGTGAAGGGGCAATGAACGGGCAGCAGAATGCGTGGCGGCGACGGCCAGGGGAGGTAACTCCATACCTGAGTGACGCCCGGACCACGAGGCCACGGGAGCGAGGAACCATTGATGGTAGGCCAGGGGAGAAAGGGAGGTGCGCGGGAGCAAATGATGGCAGGTAGCGAACAGAGGAGAGACAGGTACTCCGCAGATGGAAGGAAAAGGCGGCCGGATCCAGCGAGGGAGAATGTGAAGAGGAGATAGTGCGTGAGAACGAGGGGGAGCCGGAAGCGCACACACAGAGAGGGGCGGATGGAGGAGAGAAATCGGACGAAAGAAAATATGGCGTCCAGAAGCGAATGAGCACGGAGAAGGGAGAGAGAATCCAACCATGGCGTAATTGCCGGGACCGGAGATACGCGAGCGAAGAAAATTCAAGACGCCCCCTACAGGTGAACACCGAGGGAGAATCGAACCCGGGAGCACAGGAGGTACCCGAAGAGACGCGCCCTCAGCCCCGACAGCCGGCGCCCAGCCTCCTGCCGGTGAGGGACGCCCCCTGCTGCCACCGAAGGCCGCGGAAGCGGCACCTGGGACGGACGGGACAGACATCACGGCGCCTATAGGCCACGCACCATCCAAGGGCCCAGCTGACGAGAATACGTCTGGTGCGGACGAATCACAGTGGTTCAAGCCATGGCGCAGCTGTCGAGAGGGGGAGAGGCCTCATCTCTTCAGGGATCGCCGCACTTATAGGCCTCGAGCATCCCAGGGGCCTAACTGAAGATCCAAGACACAGACTCTGTGCGATGCAAGTGCGAGTGTGTACCGTGTGTCGCCCGCTGAGAACCACCAGGGCGCGAAGCCCCCATCAGACACAGAAATAACTGCAACAAATAATAATTGTTTTATATAATTTTTTTGTTTACCGAAAGAAAAGGGACCGATTAATTTCATTAATTTCAAAACCGCAAGTGCGAAGTGTGTAGAGGCCTTTAGCCAACTTATCAAGTCAATGTTGTAGTGTAATTACGTGTGCAAGCACGCGCAGTGAAGCCACGACACTCCGAAGAAAAATGTGTAGTAATGGGGGAATGTTAAAGAGATATATACAAGAATGTTTAGATGAAAAAATACAGGTTTTCGTGTGGCAATAACATTAATAATTGTTAATTACCAAAGTGGGTTAAGTTGATTTAAAGTTTGTTGGTTCGTGACACAAAGAAAATTCTGAGAATGAATATATAAAGAGTGTACTTCCTTTGGGATTGTAATTTTCATATACCTGTTACTGGAGGTGTACAGTATGTAAATGGTTCACTGAAAAAGGCTTCTAAATATAGGGTAGAGAACCATATTTGAGTTAGTTAATTTCTCAATTGTCATGGCTTATGACGTTGGTTGTAATTTTATAATACGTTTTTGTTATACAATTGTGTTGATATTGCGTAACAGTTGTTCACCACCAGGTTTGTTTGATAACTGTTAGTGTATAAAGGAAATTGAGAAGGATTTGTCTATGAATGGGGTAATGCTAAAGTTAAATACAAACAAATTCTTTTTCCTGTGGCGATAACATTAATAATTGTTAATTGCCAAAATTTGGTTAAGTTGCTAAGTATTAATTTTCATATACCTGTTGCTGGAGGAATATAGTATATAAAGTGTTTACTGACAAAGGCTGTTTGCTAAGTATAGGGTAGAGAACCATATTTGTGTTAGTTAATTTCTCAATTGTCATGGCTTATGACGTTGACCGCATTTGATAATACGTTTGTGCTGTAGGAGTGAACCACTTGTGACGAGTATACTGCGCGTAAATAAAACGTTGAGGGCGAAAATTTATGGTACTAAGTCAGTCGTTTTTATATTTGTTACGTATTACTACAGAAAAAGTCCATAGGTTAGTAAATATCGCTTGAAAAACGAGTAAGAATTAGTAATTTTGAATCTACGAGGAGAGAGAGGAAGGAACGAGGCTCTGGCCAATTCTCACAGGCCACGCGAAATTACCGCGCAGGCGTGCGTGACGCGAGATACGTGGTGACTCCAAGTAGTTGTGTCGGGAAAATTAAATGCTTTATTTCGATGGCATGAGTTGGGTAGAACGAAAGGTTATGTTATGAAAAAGGTCCGAGATAACTTAGATTATTTTGAAGTGACCCATTTATAGGTTAACCGGTGATTTTAAAGTTCTGAAATAAAAATTTTTTGGAGAATTTTTACAAGTGAAAAAATTTTGTACGGTCTTTTGGAATCGTTGTCTTAGAGTTTTAATAACAAATTCTTAAGGTATGTAGTGGTTTTATGCGGTAAAGTGGCAGTGTCGCGGTAATTAAAATACGGTTAAATTCGCGTGATTTTAGCTCGACAGAGTTGGTGTTATGTTTAACAAGTGTTAGTGTGTAAGGACTTGTAAATAGTTATCGTGTAATGTTCATGTGTAGGGAGATTGTGAGTAATCTATGTGAGCAGGGTTTATTCTGTTTGTACTTTTTGTCAATTTTCAAAGTGTGAGACAACTCCCCCCCCCC
>NQII01002842.1:212121-255469 GCA_002778355.1 Clitarchus hookeri | reverse complement strand
ACGAGGAGGAGGACCAAGCAGGGCAGTCGGCCGACGGAAACCGAGGAGGACGGAGCGAATCCGCGAGCAGACGTCAACGGCAGCCGGCCGTCGTCAGACTCAGAGTACTGTGTGGACCCGAGAAGGAGGAACTTCGAGGCCAGGCGCCGAGATGCCCACCAAGTGCGATAGCAGTTCCCAGTCGCCAGCCGAGGGAAGACAGCGCCGCAGTGTCAGATAAGTAGTTCTACACCAAGTGTGAAGAATCTTCCCCCCTCCATCCCCTCCTTTCCAGGACGCAAAATCGCCGCGCCAAGTATCACATAATGTACGTACGGAAAAGGGAGGGCGTTGTCTCGCTAGTTCATGTACCAGTTAACCCTTTCAAGCAACAATAAAACTCGAGTATGTGAACTCACAACTAAAGTGTAATTTATTAGTAAATTGGACCTAGAGACAATAGTGTCGACGTATTCCTCCGCCCTATCACTGAGGGCTAGCATCAAGTGCTGGCGCCTCACGCCGCAGAGCAGATTCAATACCTACTTCCAAATTTCAGCATTTGGCAGGTATCACAGTCTTTGTGTTACATTATTTATCTGGTTTCTTGCAAGCAGAATTGCCAGTATTATAAACTAGCAAATCACCTAGAGAACTGAAAAAATCATGGGTGAAGACGTTTGCATTTAGGTTTTAAACCCATCAGAGATATTACTCACGAAAATTGCGTTTAGCTTAATTTCAATATAATACTAGAAATGGTTCATCAAATCCTTAGCCTATAGAGTCAAGTGAATGAACAAATAGTTAATATAATACCGCAAGAGTAGGAGATGTAACGAGCATTGAGCAATTCTAACAATATGATAAGCCATTAGCATAATTTGCTTAAGATATTCCAAAGGGTAAAAATGGAGTACAAATCAGTGGACACAGTTGCAAAAATTAATGGTGCAATCTATTACCACACTGGAGATCATTAAGAGTCTCAAGTGCAGGGGGGGAATACGTTTTCATATCGCGCATGCATTTAATTCCATTTGAGTACCCTTTGAAGATTAAGAGACTGCCATTTCCCGTGAGTGTCTTCTTTGCTATGACTAAAAATTAGGCTCAGGGACAGTCGCTAACGGAGTCAGGGATGGACATTAGGGAGGACTGCGTGGGTAGCTCTGTAGTCTGCTCCAGAGTAAACTCACCTAGCAACTTGGTAATCCAACCACCGGCGGTCATAACCATTCTGGTGGTGTACATAGAGGTCGTTCTGTATAAGAAATGTGCATCTCCTTGGTGTTGTACATGTGAGAGGAGCCGCGGACATAGCGCTAGTCTTATATAATATTCTGCTGGACACCAGGAATGGATACGTTCTCTTATCTATCAATCGAGGTTTTCCCTAATTTAGTTTACTGGTTAAATGCACGTATTCATTGTCAAAATAATAATAACTGCGCACTGTTAAATAAATTAAAATTTTTATATGAAACAGTTATTTTGAACGAGAGTGAATCAAAGCCGAAAGAGTAAATTAAAATCTTAGGAAGTACAGTTTTCATACGTAAGCAATATCTCATTTGTTTGTTAACCGGTATTTTTTTGTTGTTTATTGAAAGCTTTTTTAGTCATTAAACATTTAATATATATATTTTTTTTTTTTAGGAATTTAATTTTTAATTTTCACGGTTAATAAAACTTATTTTTGACACTTTGGACATACAGAGGTGACTTAGTAAATATAAACAAGTGAATAAGCCAGTAAATATAATTAAATACGTCGGTAATGTACTCGTCTTACCCTAAATAGAGAAATGCAAGATTTATTTACAAATCAACTTTGTGTATGCTGGTGTTGTCGTGGTCACCGCGAAGTGCAAGTATCGCTATAGATGAGAAAATTGATACAGCAAATACACTGATAATTGAGTTTTTAAAGTATTATAATAACACGTTTCTTTAACAACATTGATCTTCTGCTGACTTTATAATATGTAACTAGTTTACCACATCTGAAGTATCCTTTTCGATTATATATTCTGGCTAACCAGGCATGTCTTCATGGGCTTTTCCCGAGTTTTCATATTCATTTTTTTAACAAGTTATGATTAAACATATTGTTTAGCCACAAGTATAATATATTCAGGCTGGCCGGAAAATAAAGACTTGCCCCCCTTCGAGGACCCAGGATTTTTATCACTTCAGTTAGTATTGCATTTTATGATGCCGAAAGGTAATGCGGATTTTTTTCCAAAAGTAACTCAAATTTAGTAGATTAATTCAATGAGAAATATGAGACGTTGTTGACATATTAGCGTAAGATTGTAAAGATTTTTTATATTTTCTCTTTCAAATTCTGTAGGCATTTCCGTTTCCCATCCTCAGTAACGTATAAAATGACCTCGTGTAAATTTTCGCGAGCAGCTGCAGTGAAATTCCGTGCAAACTTTCAGCCATTAAAAAAAAAAGGGTCACAAGCGTACATTCTCACGTCACAAGCGTACATTCTCACGTCACAACGGCTCTGCTTTGCGGATGCACTTGAATTTAGAAAGGCGATGGTAAGGGTGGAGTTAGAATTTGATCAGCATACGAGGGTCATGCTAAGAGTTCCTCCTGGACGACGGGAACAGGGTGGCGGCGTCCTCCATTATACGGCATGTTTAGCGAGGGGTTGTAGCGGAAAGTCACTCGTAAAACTGACGGTTTTTGACACGGTATTCCGGCACCGTGCCACCTAAGTGGAGCATTTATTGGTTCCAAAGCGGCAGACGAAACGTGGAACAAGTTGCCAGTAAATTAACATTATTTGAGTTGAGCTCTTCCTGCAGGCACTACTTTCTGCTTGATTTGAATTTCAGGTCACGAACGGCAAGGAAACGAATCCTGCCTTGCGCTCACGCTGCTAGAAAATGTCACTTCTTCACTCCCGTTACGATCCCCTTTAATCTTACCGCAATGAGAACACGTTAATATCATGTAACTTTTAGGGAAAAGTAGCCTGCAAGTGTTTTATATATAAATGAGAATTTTTTATGTCAATAATTTAATCAAAAATTCAAAGAGATTCAGTTGAGCTTCTACAAAAAACGTGAAATATTTTCTGTATATAAAGGTCATTTGCAAACAGCTTCTAGAAATAGCAGGATATTATTTACGGTATGTTATTATTTATTGAATAATCGCTGCAACGTTGCATACATTAAAAAATTATATGTAAATTTAATTTAGAATAATTGTTAGGAATTTCTTTTTTCGATATTGTTCACTAATATTATAGTTTGCTTATTTGAAATCCTGAAGATTATCAGAATAAATTAGAAAATTAACTAAACATATCCCGTGTTTCAATTTTTAATAAAAATATTTATTTAAAATTTTCAGGGGAAAGAGCTCTTGGACAGAATTAAGTAATACTTTAGAGCTATTTTACCAGACACACTTGAAGTAAATAAACACAAGAATTTTCTTCGTTGCCAATAATATACATATAACATTACCAAAAGGTATCCTTTCACATTTAAACGTAATTTTATGTTATATCGCACTTCATGTCTCGCATAACCACTCAGTTTACTTACTATTTTAAAATATAAACTAAATAATTTCAGGTTAAAAAATTATTGTGTTTATTTACTTCAGGTGTGTATGGTAAGATAGCTCTAAAATATTACCGAATTCTGTCCATGAGCTCTTTCCCCTGAAAATGTTGAATAAAAAAATTAACAACACATTTATACGCACACACACACACACACACGTTTATATATATACTGAAGAGCCAAAAAANACACGTTTATATATATACTGAAGATCCAAAAAAACTGGTATAGGCGTGCGTATGCAAATAACAGAGGTATGGAACCAATCAGAGTAATGCGATGCGGTCGGCAGCTAGATCGGTTACTGCTGCTACAATGGCAGGTTATCAAAGATTTAAGTGAGTTTGAACGTGGTGTTATAGTCGGCGTACGATCATTTCACGAGTGTACTGTGAATATCGGGAATCCGGTAAAACATAATTTCTTCGACATCGTTGCGGCCGGAAAAAGAACGTGAAAGAACGGGACAAACGACGACTAACGAGAATCATTAAACGTGACAGACGTGCAACCCTTTCTTAAATTGGTGCAGATTGGATATTCGAACTTCCCTGCAGGATTCATGGTGTGAATTGCCTCCTGCATACCTTCAGACATTAGTCGAGTCCATGCCACGTCNCCCTGCAGGATTCATGGTGTGAATTGCCTCCTGCATACCTTCAGACATTAGTCGAGTCCATGCCACGTCGTCTTCCTGTACTTCTGCGTGCTCGAGGGGCCCTACACGATATTAGGTGTACCAGTTTTTTTTTTTTTGGCTCTTCAGTGTATATACAAAGAACGTTTGGAAATTAAAGTCCCAAATTGGGGTGATTCTTTATGAAAAAAAATTCAAATATAAAGGACACCATATACCTGAACGGAATACTAAAGGAGACATGAGCCTATGAAAATTGGGTTTTCAGGTCGTATTTTTGCTGAATTCCTTGTACAACGCCTATATAGGCTGCAGTAAAAAGGTAGCTTATTCTTTCCATGTTGCAGAGACATTTGGGTAATACTGGCTACCATGGGTCTGTGTGTACTGTTATGCTAGAGGAAGTTATACGTCAGCATTTCAACGACATGCCCTCCACTAGTACATGCTCCATAGCGCGCCCAATGGGCGTGTCCCATTCAACCGTGTGGGACGTATTGTGGGTAAATCGCCGCCATCCCTACCACTGGCAGAAAGTACAAGATGTTCAGCGAAAATACGTTTTCAAAACTCNTTGTGGGTAAATCGCCGCCATCCCTACCACTGGCAGAAAGTACAAGATGTTCAGCGAAAATACGTTTTCAAAACTCAATTTTCACAGGCTCATATCTCCAATCTCCTTTAATATTCTGTTTATGTATACTGTCTCCTATATATATATATATATATATTTTTTTTTTTTCATAAGTTATTACCTCCCGCAGATCGAGCGTTCATTATCCGAACATGCTGTGTATATATATACATATACATACTATTGATATTAAATATAATTTACAAAATCAATTACTTAATTACTTTAGTCAAATTTCAATCTGTTTCTATGATATTGTTTTAAGAATATAACTTACAATTTGTATGATATATATAAAGGAGTTTCTAGAGGAATTTAAATAATACGAGGGTATTAAGAGGAATACATCTATATTACTATTGATCCTACATTCCTCTATATGGAAGCAAATAATTTTGCAATTACTATTAAAAGGTTGGATGGTATGTGAGCCTTGACGTCTCGTCGACAGCGATATTATTAGAAATAGAACCATATTCAAAAGCAATACTACTGAGACAATTACAAATGCACATGCGCCTTACCTGTAATTCGAACCAAGACCACTCTGTACCGTNTTGTGGGTAAATCGCCGCCATCCCTACCACTGGCAGAAAGTACAAGATGTTCAGCGAAAATACGTTTTCAAAACTCTATTTTCACAGGCTCATATATCCAATCACCTTTAATATTCTGTTTATGTATACTGTCGCCTATATATATATATATATTTTTTTTTTTTTCATAAGTTATTACCTCCCGCAGATCGAGCGTTCATTATCCGAACATGCTGTGTATATATATACATATATATGCTATTGATATTAAATATAATTTACAAAATCAATTACTTAATTACTTTAGTCATATATCAATCTGTTTCTATGATATTGTTTTAAGAATATAACTTACAATTTGTATGATATATATAAAGGAGGTTCTAGAGGAATTTAAATAATACGAGGGTATTAAGAGGAATACACCTATATTACTATTGTTCCTACATTCCTCTATATGGAAGCAAATAATTTTGCAATTACTATTAAAAGGTTGGATGGTATGTGAGCCTTGACGTCTCGTCGACAGCGATATTATTAGAAATAGAACCATATTCACAAGCAATACTACTGAGACAATTACAAATGCACATGCGCCTTACCTGTAATTCGAACCAAGACCACTCTGTACCGTAAGCTGGCGTGACCAACTATATTACGGAAGGATTCAAATCATAAACTTTGGATGTAATCAGTCTAATGTTTCGATGGATTGAGTTTACCAACCTTAAATATTAACAGTGATATTATTTTGAAAACATGTGTGTGATTCACTTAGATTATATAAGTTTACAATGTCTCCCGTAGGACTACATGTTTGTAGAATTTGGTGAAATTGGTTGACTTGATCCAGAGACATGGCAAAAAATCCATATTTCCTTATTTGGTGCTTTCGAACAAAAATGCCTAAAACGGTGCTATGGTACTAAACTGCCTTAAAATTGGTTCTGCATAGGAATATCTTATACTGCTGCCAATTTGAAAAAATATGTCAGTCCCACTTAAACCATATAAGTGTACTCGGATTATTGTAGCATTTCATGTGTGATAAATTTGGTGAAATCGGTTGCTTTATCCTGGACACATGGCATAACAATTCCTTTTACTCATGTGGTGTAATCTTCATTACTGAAGAAAAAAAATGTATTGGAACATTTAATGTTTGTCGTTGATACAGCTACATACATACTTCAATTGCAATTGTTTATGACCTGGCATACTATCCCTAAATATTTACATGGCTGTTATTTTTGAATATTTGTGTATGTTGCCTTAAAAGAGGTAAATTTAAATGGAATACAGAAGTATTAGTTTGCACCTGAATTTGGTGGATAACAGTTGATTGTTTTCAAAGTTGGGACACCAAATCTTAATTTTTCATAAAGTGTTATCTTTCAAAATAGTGGACAAAGATTTTATGTATTAGCGCATTTGATACTTGCATAGACATTACCAGTAAGACAAAGTTGAGTTGCAGCTGGTGCATTNGCTACATACATACTTCAATTGCAATTGTTTATGACCTGGCATACTATCCCTAAATATTTACATGGCTGTTATTTTTTAATATTTGTGTCTGTTGCCTTAAAAGAGGTAAATTTAAATGGAATACAGAAGTATTAGTTTGCACCTGAATTTGGTGGATAACAGTTGATTGTTTTCAAAGTTGGGACACCAAATCTTAATTTTTCATAAAGTGTTATCTTTCAAAATAGTGGACAAATATTTTATGTATTAGCGCATTTGATACTTGCATAGACATTACCAGTAAGACAAAGTTGAGTTGCAGCTGGTGCATTGTTAAGTAGATATATCTTACTATAGTAAAGTTTTATAATGCAGATATTTAAAAAATAAGTACCTCGCCCTCTTAATACACAGCCTAACTGTTTACATAGCCTGCTCTAGTACTACTGGTTAGCCAAATTTCTTTGTAATCCGTTCATTGTTTCCCCAGATGTAACCGAACTTTATTTAACCGTGTGTATCTATTTTTCCAATGGTGGACAAAAGAGTGTCTGTTTTGACACATTTGATTGTTGTAATAGGTACTGCAAGCATACAATGTTAAAATAAAATTGGTTTCGTTGTTCCGTAGATATACAGTACAAACAATTAAAATATTTTATTTGCTGCAATTTTTAAAACATGTCAGATTTTATGGCCTACCACAATACTACTTGAATGTCATATTTGTACGAATAAGTTGATATTTTCCTGATAAATGACGGAACCTTATTTATCCATCTAACAAAACGGCAGAACAAAGAAGATGAGTAGACATTTTCGATTGTTGATATATATACTGTCTACAAAGTTCAGATATATAGTTTCGTAGTTGTAGACAAAGTTAAAATATTTTATATCGGTTTTTTTTATATCTGCGTGACCCGCTTAAAACATTTAATTTTAAATATCCTACTTTAGTACTACTTGTATGCAAAATTTGGTTGTATTTCGTTGATTATTTCTCACGTTATGACAGAAATTATTTTATTCGTGTGGTAATACATCACTTAATTGTAGATAAAAGAGGCTCTGTGTAGACGTATTTAATAGCTGTAATAGACATTGTGAGCATATAATGTTAAGTTGAAAATTTGTTACATGGTTCCGTAGATAATAATGCATAAATATAAAAAGTCTACGTAACCGTAATTTAAAAATGTGTTTTACCAACTTAACACGTACCAGATAACATAACCAGGGTGGTCCACGTTTGACTGAAGAAAAAATGAAGTTGACCTAGATGTCACGCCACCCTCTCATTTTGATACACATGTCTTTATCATCATATGTGCAAAATGTCAAATAGTTATCTCTACTAGAAGGGGATGCTCATAGAATCGGAATTATCAAAATTAATTGTGAAATTACAAATTATAGTAGGAAGTAGGGAGTTAAGAAAAATACAGATAGATGTAGAATAATATGGTTTATTAAAATAAAAGTACTTCACACAACCAAAATACAAATTTTACATAGAACACGTGGTTTCTTTATTTGCGATCACATTTAGTAGTTATTTTTGGTCGTCTCAGAGGACACTTTTTTCCTGTTCTGTTCGACAACATGCTGTATAATTTGCTTTTCGTCTTCATCTTTTGTGAGTAACTTATTTTAATCTTTAAATAATTTAACACCNCAACATGCTGTATAATTTGCTTTTCGTCTTCATCTTTTGTGAGTAACTTATTTTAATCTTTAAATAATTTAACACCCCTTTCTGCTGTATCGTTAACGACACGTAAATTAAGGTACGCCTAGTAATTTTTCGCAATAATTTCCAAAAGCAAGCACCGGAAGGCGGTCAAATTTCTTATTCTCCAATACGTCAGGGAATATTTTGCCGTCCTAATGTATTGCAAACGGATAATTCGGCGCAAAGGATTCTTTGATGTAGGCATTAAATTCTCGCCTGGCTTTCTTTCTTGGTCGTCGAATAGTGCTTCGCGAAATCGGTAGAGAAGCTATGTCTTGACCAAGTGCCACAGCTAACGGAATTATTAATCGCATTGCCTCTCGATCGGTTATTTTGTTGCGGTCTAGAGTGCTAGTAACATGAGGTGTAAAAATTCCGCTAGTCGAAGGCAAATTGTGTGCAGCCTTATTTGGAACAGACACATTATGTTTTACTTTCTCGTAATCCTCGTGTGCATTAGTGGAAGAGCTAGTAAAGCTGGAATCAAGAAGTTATATCCTTCAAACTGCCGAAGTGTACGCAACACATTTAGCAGCAGCCTTTTGTCTCAGTTCCTCGGCCTGTCGTTAGCATTTTTGGACGTGTTATATTTGTTTCTCCAGTTCATTATCTAGCGAAGTCATAATCATCTTGCTCTCGCCTCTTTGGTCGACAAGAAAGTCCCTATCTTCTTTAATCTCTATTAAGTTAGAGGCGTCTGCGTGGGAAATATCGAAAAGGTCATCTAGTTCTTTAATAAACAACATTTCTCTTTCTTTCTGTGCTTGAGAAGCTCTTGTTTTATTTTATTTAAAAGCAGCGACGTTTTATTAATTTTCTCCAATTTTTCCATGCAGTGTTTCGATTGTTTAGTCGGTATACCAGACTTTTGCCAAAACTCCAGTAAATCTTCTGTAAGAAAATGTGCAGAATTTCTTACGTCTTTTTTTTCTCTTTTAAAAACTTTTGATACCGTTGTAGTACTTGTGTTAGCGTCGGAAGCTGATTCAGCCGAGATAACGGCTCCAGTTCACTAAAACCGATCAAAAAATTACATTTTTATGTCTCGAAGAGGAGGCCATTGTTAAGCACTTGTACACTNCTCCAGTTCACTAAAACCGATCAAAAAATTACATTTTTATGTCTCGAAGAGGAGGCCATTGTTAAGCACTTGTACACTATTTCTATGAACTTTTGACGTCTTAAAGTCACTTCTGTCTTATGAGAATTTGTTAAACTTTATTTTATACTACTTTAGTTCACTTTAACATGTAAACATAACATGTAACAAAGAACGCTAATATTAGCGTTTTTCTAAAAAAAAAAAGCTTACAAATTGACACTCTTTGAACACCCTCTTGCACAAAACCTAGAAATGTTAAATTTTACATCGGGAATACAAAGGGTAGAGGTAACAAAATCAGGGAGTCGCCGGTTCGAAAATCGAAAAAAAAAAAAATGTTTTCCTACCTAGCATAGTAGTAAATGGCGGGCAAATTCCGCAGTAATTGATTGCATGCTTCCCGAGATATGACAAATACTGTTCTTTCTATTGTGGCTCTATTACACAAAGTGGTGGATAAATATCTTATTTATTGAAACATTTCATGCTTGTAATAGATGCATTCATCGCAACACGTTTCTTCGAAAATTGCTCTAGCGGTGTGGTAAATATACCAAAATAAACATAAAATATTTAATTTGCCACCATTTCGAAAGAAGTTAATAATTTATTTATATTCCCACATTTACTAAAGTTGCAATAGTTTTATTTACATGCCAATATGGGCATGAATCTATTACGTAGTTCCCTAGATATTAAGTAAAACATTATCTTTAATTTATCAACATCTTCCTAAAGGGGGTATAAATAACATTATCAACTTCTAAACAAAATGCTTACTACCATCACACCACATAAGGTTTAAATTGGTTAAATAGTTCTCAAGATAAATTATAGTGCTCTTAATATTAAAATTGCTGTCATTTGTAATACATATATTCGGAATGATCAAAACATTTATAATTCACGTATCCTTACTAATTACTATGTGTGTACGGAGTTCAGTGAAATTATGTTCACGGGTTCAAGTCTTTTAAGGGACAAACATACAGAAAACTGATCTCGTAATTCTATCTTTACTGCGGAAAGTAGGCTACGAAGACTGGGTTTAATATATTAGAAATATGGATGAAATACATTTTTTATAATTATTTAGCGAACATATATACTTTATGACAGTTGGAAACAACGGTTAAACTGTTATTATATATTTATTCAAAACACATTTTTTTACTGGGAGGAAAAATTAACTTGGTGGAGTTAACTGTTTCCTGGTCAGAGTCACTAACTCAGGTAGTAAAAGAAATTAACCTCATTTAATTGATATTTTCTGTTTTTAACTAAACCAAGTATCAATAAATGAGATTGCACCAAGGATTAGATGGAAGACGTTTGGTGTTTTTTTTTATATATTTCTATAAGATTATCTTACAGATGATAAAGATTGGCAGGACGACAGGCTTAATTTCAAATATGTATAGGCTGTTACAACCATCACACACAAATTATGCTTAGTATGAATGAAACTATATTGCCATACACACTTAATTTTTTAATGATTTATTAGGTTTTGAGTGCTCCAGAACAGCACCAAGGCCTCGGTAAAGATACACAATATGTTTAGGATACGAAAATAAATCAGTTTATCTAGGTATTAAGGAACCACACCAGCATTCGCTTTAAATGATTTTGTAAAACCCTGGAAAACCGAAATTGCGTTGACCACACCAGCAATAGAACCCTGTTCCTCCTGAATGCGAGCCCATATTTTACTACTGTGTCACTTTGCTGATTACGAATTTTTAGTGTCTCCGCTTTTATTCCGGAATACTATTGAATTAAACAATAACCAAGAAGCTTTATTTAGTACGCACTGGCGTTGACACTACATCTGAGGTCCGTGGCTAATTTGACAATTGCAAGCCTCCTTCTCCTTCTGCCCATTTTGTATCCATCAGGAGAACACGTATAACCGATTCACATTGCTACAAAACTTAAGAGGTATAACAAGTGACTTCGAAATTATTAGAAACGTAAGTCAATTTGAATTATAAAGTTCATAAAAAAATATATAAATACAACCATTTGAACGACCACCATTTAAAATAATAAATTTTTATCAAGTCATTAAAGCATAGAGCTACTTACCACAAAATTCTCTGTCAACTTATGTTTAAATAATCCAGGCAGTGTTTACACGTTTTTGCATATAATAAAAAATATATCTGTATTCATGCGAATTTCTTCAGTGCACCACAAACTCGTTTACCTGAACTGCATACGATCAGGCCCGTTTGGGATAAACTAAATTTACAATGATCCGGAATATAGGAATAAATCCATTGTCCTTTAAAACTAATATGCTTATTATGTACACAAGCAGAGTATTATGTGTATATTAAAATGTATTGTATGCAACCACATTCTTAAGAGCAGAATACTTAACATGAACATGTTTTCTTGTAAATGGAATAGACGCTCGCAGTCCTAATTATTTATTTTTTGTAGATAAGGCAGTCATATTTCCAGTTAAACCATTTCAGTGCGTGTTTCCACTAAAGCTGACATGTTGCAGATGAAGTAAATAAACCACTGGACATGGAAATCGCTGCACTGTCTTTCCTAACATGGAAAGTGTGATAGATTATATAACTAAGGAGTGGTGATTAGTCTTACGCTCATAGAGGGCGCATTATTCAGCATCCGAAAACCACGCTTTCAATATGGGGTAGAGCATTCTCTCGTGCCTTTACAGGCAATGATGCGACGAGGGATTCCATCGTAGATGTGGCGGATAGTGTCCTAAGGCATATGTCACCATGCTTCCTGCAACTGCACACTCATATCATACAATGATTGGACAGTTGGTTAATGGTGGTGCAAACATCGGCCGATTGAATCCCATATATGTTCAAAAGGGGACAATTATACATATTTAGCAGGTCAAGAAATGGTGGCTATTTATCTTGTAGAACCTGTTGGGTAATGCTGTCTGAATGCAACGTGCATTATCTTGCGGCAGGATGACGATGGTTATTTTGCGCAAAAATGGCAGGTAATGTGGCTGCAGAACCTCATTGACATATCAATGTGCTGTCTTCGCGCATTCAGCAACTACGAGACATAACCTAGAGTCGTAACTGATGGTACCCCATACCATGACTCTAGTGTCCAGGACGTACTGCGTTCACGAATCAGTGCAGGATCGTTGCATTGCTCACTGCAGCGCCCAATCTTGCTGCGACCATCGTCATCATTAAAATCGAAGCAATACAAATTGGAAAACACAATGCGTTACCACTACTCTGTACAGTGTTGACGTTCCTGGCACCATTGATGATGTGCCGCACATTGCCGAGGGGTCAGAGCCAAACGGTGGAGTGTACAATGTGCTCATAGGGCTGCCCCATTCAAATAACGACGAACGGTTTTTGTTGTGGCCGACAAATGCATTGCATGTCCCATAGACTACAGGAACTCTGTTTACGTGGTGCCACTACCTGCTACGGCACGTCGGCTGTTACGACAATCTTCTTTATCTATGGTGCGTATGGCAGGACGAGTACCTTCTCTGCGTGAAGTACGATCTGCAAGTCTCCATACCTGTATATATATTGTCACTGTGCGGCCAAGATGAATAGCTACACGACGAGCCGACCATCCGGCTTCATGCAGTCTGACCATAAGACCCCATTTAAATGGTTCTGGGTTGTGATATTCTCAGCGAGCACGACGCCATGGCATACTGATTTGCTTCTAAACACGCAAACTTCTGCCTTTCCACCTTGAAATATGACATTTTTAAGTACTGAGTACTGGCCATATGTGCCCTCTATATCACGCCTTGTAGTGTTTCTGGACATCACTTTCGGCATTTACATTAGGCAATTGGTAATGTATGTGGTCTTAATTTTATTGCAAATAGATACCACCTTCTGAATATAGAGTTTTCGAAATCGAGCAGTGAATTTGACGCGGACAGTACACAGCTATTGTCACTGCCCAACCCGGTAAGTTTACCCCCTTCAGGTAAAATTATTTGTTCTCGTCTTTACATATCTGGTAAGTTAGTGCTATTTCCAACGGCTCTTAAGCACCAAGTACATAATTAATTGTTTGCGTAAATGAAGAGAGTGTTCAATTAGTGTAAGTACAGTACGAACCCAAATATTACTGGTTGTAATACTATAGACCTCACATTAACGTGGGACTGAAAGAGTAAATTTTTAAAATTAGTTTCCTTGTTTTTTTTTCTTTCGATTTAAAAATCACAGTTCTGCAGGTGAAAATTGGTTTTGCCGTTCCAAGCATGGCAGTAGTTCTTCAAACTTTTAAGATGCTTCCGTATGGTTGATTACAGTTTCCTGCTCTTCAGAGTCATCATAATCATGAGAGTTTGCTTCCTCACCAGGTATTTGAAAATAATTGTGCTACGTTTTCGTTGACGACTAATGACTGGTATTAAGGATATCATTTTTTTGAGGGCATTAAATAGGACACGTCTCCTTCCTTTAATTGTGCGTGTAATTCAATGTGTGCGAATGCTTGAAGAAATTAAAAATTCGATGGTTTCTCCAATCTNCTTCCTTTAATTGTGCGTGTAATTCAATGTGTGCGAATGCTTGAAGAAATTAAAAATTCGATGGTTTCTCCAATCTTGATTTTTCGCTATCATTCCTCGCCATAGAATTTTCTATGAACTGCTCGAAATATTAGTTTTTATCTCTTCCGAAGGAGTTGCGGACATGTAAATCATACCCTTTTGAAATATTTCCTTTGAATAATTATTGATGTAATTTTTTTACCAGTATTTTTCTGCAAAATTCAATTTAACAGCTTTCTTCGATACTTAAGTGTTTACGCTTCAAATGGTCCCTGGTCATTAAAGAAGACATGGTGTCAAAAACCTTACAAAAAACTCCACTTCTTAACTCCTCCTTTCTTGAACGGGTAGGGGCACTGTACATCAGCAAACTAGCTTTCTTCAAAAAATCAAAATTGTATGTATATATATCATATATACATATAGTTTTCACGGACATCTAGTTAGAATTTTGTCATTTGTATTGTGCAGCAAGCAAGCAACTGAAAAATAGTATGTTTTAAAGCAAACGGTTTAGCTGAATTTTCTATTAGCACAATAGGTAGTTAGAGAAAACGAGTAATTTCACTCGATTACAAAAACTGGAATATCATCCAGACTGTAATGCTCAGATGTGCTCCTCGTTTGTGACCCTTCTGTATAACGCTCCATAAACCCATTATATGTGCTCCTATTTCCGAGAGTGTCTATTATGACGTTTTTAGTAGATAAACCTTTGATATATATATTTTTTTTCACTCTCTTGCTGTGTAAACAACACCTAACTAGAAGCAATAACTTTTAGGCTCATATCTTCATCCATTAGAAAAATACTCCCAACTTCTTCCGCATGCAAACAACAACCTTTTTCCGGTTTGATAACATTTTCAACAATAATTTTACGTTATTTTACGCAAACACTCAAACAGATTTCAGTCGTGTAATGTAAAACTGAATTTGACTGCGGGATTGAGGAACGGATCATGAATAGAGCAGGAAATTTCAATTGAATATGATTGGGAAGGATACAAAAAGCGCACATTTAGAACTATAGCAATTATTTATAGGCAGTCAGTGGTTTCTACAAAACTGTCGTTGCGTTTATAAAAAACATCTTTGCGGAATTCTGGGAATTTTCACTATCTATCTCTCTCAAGATCGTTTCGTATAACTTTGAATTCTGGATTAACGAGATTCAAATAAACGAATTCGTAGTTCACTGTCACTTAATCGTCAAACAACTACCATAGAACTATACAGATGTTAAATAGGCAGGGGCTGAGCGGTTAGAAAGCTCGTCTCCCACCATGGCGAACCGGTTTCAATCTCCTGCCGGGTCACTCACAGATTTTAGCAAGTGGGAATCGTACCGGACGATGCCGCTGGTTGCCGGGCTTTCTCGGGGATCTCCTGTTTCCCCCGCCCTTGCATTCCGGCACTGCTACATTTTGACATCATTTTACCCTCATCGGCTCTCAAAACCTCGTTGTCAAGAGCGGTCTAAATCTCTCAACACAATTCAAGTAAGCAGGTGTTTGTACCCTGTCAAACTGTGCGGGCTGTTTTGCTGTTTCATGGTAACGACAGCTGTACCGAAAATAAATGAAGTGTCCTGGAGGTAGGTGTAACTTGTCTTGCGGTCGTTATCGAGGTCACGGCACGTCCTCTTAGAATACCCTTGAGTGCTGGAGCCATGAGCTACAATGATAGAAAATCTGAATACATGCCTCTTTTAAAAAACATCCATGCTCTTTTACTCACGAGAAATACATGGCTTGACGAAATAGCTCTTAGTAAAAATTCTGTTATTTCTAATTTTAATCACACCACTGTAATTTAGCCACATGAATTTTTTTAAAATAGTAGTTGGGTCTGTTTATTAAGTTAATTCCGCGTTTATGAATGTTAACAAAACATCAAATTATGGTGGTGGAACTGCTGCCAAAAAATGGCATTTAATCCAGTAAGGGCCTCTTTTCACAGAAGCCTTTGCGCTCATAGCGAACAACCCCAATAATAAATCCAATGCAGTGTCTTGAAGACTGGATGAACCGTCCTTGTAACAATCACGATTATTAGAGCAGATAGGTGACAGGCTGGTTTAAAAAATAATTATTTCCAATGACCGGAAAAGGTTACAATTCTAATAACTGGAATGGCGACTTTGTAACAAAAGGCTAGCAAAGTGGGCCAGTGTGTTTTGCCACTTTGTGAATGTAAAATAAACCGTACGGCGACGGACGAAGTAGAAAATTATTGCTTCTTAAACCACGACAGGAAACCTTATTGAAGGCTGTGTCAATGAGCAAAAACGTAACAACACTGTTTAAACTATCCTCTATTCACGGAATTTTTTTTTACGAAAATGCACACATAATATTAAGATACACAATCCAAAATGACTAAAAACGGAGCTGAGCTCCTTAAATACAAAATACAGATCGTCTCCGTATTTCCCATAGCTTAATATTTCGAGAACTCACTTTTCTGAGTCTACGCGAAACTTTCTCGCTACTGTACCCAAAAAAATTAAATTTTCTATGGCAGTCTGAATATCGACACTATTTAGACGTATTCCACTAAAAATAGTATTATAAAATATAAACATTAAAAGAAACTGAGAACGTTACGTCTGTCACATTCTTAGAAATAACGTATTTGCGGAAAATCCGTTATCGAAAAAAGAAACGCAACTGCCAGAGACAAAAAAAACTTTAACTTTAGTTATGCTTGAACTTTTGTTATTTTACATAGTATAAAATCTTATGAAAGTGAAATAATGTACTGTGGAACAACATTTGAACAGGAAACTAAAAGTTAATGATTCCGTTATCCTAACCATTCACCTGAGACCGTGTTGTAACGATGTCGCGTAAATATTTTTGTATACGAATATGGGAACAGCTAGTGAACCAAAATTGTATTACAATTAAATAACATAAAAAACTATAAAAAAAATTTAAAAGCCTAAATTACAAATTTTAAAAAAATATTTAGTTTTCCAACGTATGATAAAGAGATTATGGCATTGTACATGAATTTAGAAGCGCAATAGTGCATAAAAATTATTTAATACATTTAACGAAACAGTGAAAACCATTAAATAGTTATGCAGTAGGAATTTTAAAATGTTTTTGAATAAAGTATTTGAAAGGAACTTACCTGAATATTAAAGTGATTCCAAAATACATCTTTTCAAACGAATTCGTTTTAAAACACGTTCTTGGCAACGACGTGAAGGAAGATTTCAGCTAAAGCAAAGTATGTGCGATGGTCAGTTACAGGTATGAGACGGGATACTTGAATCAGCCACTTATCCTGCCTCTCTTCCCTTATGCTACAACAGCACACATCACGAGCACAGTGGTCTGTTACACACTGTGCACACTGCTCCGCATCGAACACACCGCAGGAATCGCACGGATTAGAGTCAATAACTGTACTGCGCATATTGTAATCGGAGCATTGGAATTTCCAAACATGGTCCTCACCATCAAGTCGTATCCTTTATTTTGTAACGTCCAACCATACCTTTCTCTTGTGATGATCTGCAAGGGGAAGAGGAACAAAAATGTTCAACTGTCGGTTGAGTTGCGCAATAAACACTGTAAAGTATACGTTTGGTATCGTGACACGAAAATTCTGGTTTTTTTAACATCGATGGACATGCAGTTATCCTTTTTATGACTACGTGTTGTAAGCACAACTGTTAAGAAGATTACACACATCACTGGAATGAACGTGTTTTGCATGTGTCTTTATCGGCCATGAAGGGGCTGAGACGTCCGAATGGTACAGGTGGTAACCAAAGCCATGATTATCTACAAATATGGGAATATTTTAAACAATACTTCAACTAAGATGTACGGCAACAAGAAAGAGTTCGGGCTGAAAAACATTAGCCTTGAAGTGATGGAGCTATTTAATTTACATTATATGCTAGAATATTATAACATTGTTAATATATGTTCCTAAATAAATTATTAAATTTTATTTACTTACAGGGCTGCTTCATTGTATTGCCGATTTCCTACCAGTTGTCACTTCGTTGTATGTTGGCATATTGTGGATGTCTTACGTCGTACAACTGTTCATATTGTTGAACAATCGCAATCAAACGAGCAGGACCCATGTTCAAACGAATGGTTCAAGTGTCAAATACGGAAATGTACAAATACCACCTGCAGCACGTGCAAGCACTGACAACACATATATACCGGTGACGTCATCTGCAACGTATGGATTCCTTGGCCCATCCAGAATTCCCGTCGGCATTGCCGACTGTCCAATGCGTCCGGTACGTACCGAGCGGCCAGGTGAAAGCAGTCCCATTACAAACCATGGAAATAATTTTAAAATACGATCCGTGCAATTCCTGCGGTGCCTACGTTGCCGACCAGCGAGCGCCTACATTAAGGCCAAGGGACCCATGGGTGGCCACAGGTAGAATTCGTTGGCGTAGCTCGTGTTGTCAAGATTTGGAAGGGAAACTGGAAAAAACTCTTGAGAGATGGCAACATGCCCCGCACTTTTTCGCCAGCCGGTAGATTATAACGGAAAGTGAACCATGGGAATGAATGCCGAAGGAAGAGCTGGGAAAGGGGTTTGGAAAGGGGTGGGGGGATAGAGGGAAAATCCAGCTTACCTCCTGGGGACAAAACAAATATCTTTCATTCTATCGAACCACACTTACCTGCATTCCCATCCTTCTCTCTGTCATAACTCATACTTCAGAAAGAAAAGCAGTGAGATTGTCCGTTGCGGGAAGCGATGAGCTATCCGTCAAACAATACACATTCGAGAGATGTGGCCCACGGCCTTGTTTATTATTTTAGGAGACGATTTCAGTACTTATCTCCTTTGAAATTTCCATATTAGGAAAATTGTAAATAAAGCTAATTAGGCTAAATTTATTAAAACCATTACTAATACTGTACTTCCATGACACAATAATTTCCCCCAAAGATTTAATAGGTAATACGACGCTGTTGGCGAAGTATCCTTGTTTATGGTCAAACTGCATTCGTGTATTTTTCAAATATATACATGCGTCAGTAACGGCATAATATAATCAGAAATTAGGAAATGTTGATATTTTTATTTGAACTTTTTAACATTTTTATTATAAACTGGTAGTGAATAATCGCCTTAATAAAACCATATGTTTGGGGTTGCTTAGGGCAACACCCCATTGGGGACTTTAGCCCGGAGTTAGTGTACTTAACATTCAATTACAATGCGAGGAACTAATCAAATCCAACTATGGAATGTTAGCATGAGTACTCGCAGACTTCTGCAGGTCTTCAATGGGAGGTACGTTCAAGTTGGCAAGGAGCCGTTACGGAAAACAATACAATACGCAGGAGCAAACTAAAAATTGAAGACTATTAATTCTTATAAAAAAAAATTATTTGAAATTTTGAAAAGTAAAAATTTAATTATTTACAAACGTCCTTGTATAAGAAACACAGAACTAGACTTCATGTCGCGCAAAATAAGTTTAAGCCACAAAATACTTTTTTTTTTTAGATTTCTCTAACAACATTTCCAAGACAACACACACTTTAGTTCGGGGAGTGAACGAATAAAGAGGGCGCCACGACCATGCTAACGGAATAAGAGTGAATCGACATACGAGCAGAATTAAAATATGGGTACCGAGGCAATACGTCTATAATTAAATTAATTAATGCAAACCAGAACTACGATGCTAACTAATTATTGTTATTCTCCTTCATCGGGGCCAGCCCGGTGTACACCACACGATTCTACCAGCCCATTGCCAAGAGGGCCCTTTGGCGGTTCGATGGATATGTTCGTCTACATCTTCAATTACCGAGCAAACGAAATTTAACTAAGAACAGGAAATTGCCTGGGCAAAAGCGGGACGCCGACGGGTGTGTCACCCTTATTTAGTACCCCTGCCTCTAGAAGACGCGGGTAGTCGATCCACCTGGCAAAGGAGGCCTCTGATGTTTTCCACAAGCTATAATAATTATGGCAGCAGACCACTGGTATGGATGTGCTTCCAATACCTCGGAGAAACGACAGCTGCCCACCGTGATCCGAAAGCTGAACTTACGAAGTTTTCCAACTAGTGGGCCGCGACCCCATTCCTTCAGATGGCAGGCACAAAACCTAATATTTACTGTAAAAAAATTAAAAACATGATTCAATATCATGAGTTTGTCTAGTATCCAAGTACCGTAGATACAAAAAAAAGACAGTTTGGTTGCGAAGTAAGTGAATATTAAAATTCCTTATAAATACATGTTGGCTGCATTGCTAGCTTATTTTTAAACACATTTGAGAGCTTATTGACACAGCATGACTGCGTTTATCAAATAATGTGTAGAATCCCTTTTGACAACACTGATGTATATAATATAAAACCAGATATATCATCACAAGTAAATTTTTATATTTTATAATATCAAGTATGCAGCTATGTTAACAAAATAATAATGGTAAAAAAATTAGCTATGGCCTAACTTAGGAAATACTTATATGCCGAAATGTGTTCCAATCACAAAGTAATAAATAACTAATGTTCGACATCATTAAGACCGTCATAAATGACGTTACGAAATAAAATAAATAGCATAGTATGATTAAATTACGGCGTGGTGTAAACGTGGCTTTTAGGGATTATATTGTATGGATTTTTTAAAAAGAGACATTCTTCTCAAACAAATATTTCAGGTCACACGGATCGGTACTGGACTCACCATTAGAGGCAAACGAAGCAAACACGAAACAATACGCCGACTTATGGCAAATATCCTTTGAGATTACAGTTTTTGACAGTAACCAAAGTGTAAATATAGGCGAATGTAGAGTAAACTAGGATAGCGGATGGTGTGTGGCCAGAACTCAATCCGGTCAAGCGATTGGTTAAAGTATGGAACAAACGACGAGCGATAAAAATGAAAACATCACTGTTACAATATCGTTTTCCGTACAGTAATTGTAATATGTCGACTATGATTTCTTGCTGTTGTTATAAATCTTACTATTTATTACAATAAACTGCCAATAAATTACAATTTATAATTCAACTTCCGATTTTGATTTCGATGTTTCTTTGTTGCACAATTAGCATAGCTGTTACAAAATGGCAACGTGCTTTTGTTTGCCTTTCCACCATGATGTACATGTTCATAATTTCACTCCTGTTTGGTATCAGTTTTAGTAGTGGCTTTACTCTGTCAAATATCGGTTGGGCGAACACATATGATTGCCAAAAAAGGGCAGCTGTGTCAGCATTCTAGTTGATAAATCTACTACATCCAAGGTGAGTATAACTAATAAAATATGGTCATGGAACCAAAAGAAAGCTACGAGGTTAGTTGCAATTTTTTCAGATCCAAATTAAAATTTCAAGCCAACCAAAGTCCGAATTTTTTATATAAAGTTTTATGCTCATGTAGTGCAGTATGTATAGAAAATCTCCAACACAATATTTTCTCCAGGGTTTACAGAAACGATCGATGTACGTGTCTGGTAAATGATTAATTTGAACTGTACGGCAGATTTTGAAATTGACCGTACTCGAACGGGAACTTTACAGACTTTGACGCAGCCACATTAAGTGTGATTTCATTGTGAACGGGTGTTCGTGCGAGTTCAATTAAATGACTACGCATGTACCATCAGCATAAAACTTGCATTTGAAAGGCGAGTACTAGTAATATGTAATATAAATGTCACAAACATGAAAATGTAATATACACGGCGGAAAAGATGAAAGCTTTACAGAACAACAGGGGAAAAGTAGACAAAGGACTACACAATAAAAAATTAAATATATATGTTTATATATGGATTATATATACACATGTATACATACTAACATTAAAGTATATTTTTAAACATTTATATTGGCCATGGCAGTGGTTTTACAGCATCCATAACAATATACGTCGATTAAAATGCGATATTTTCAACACCAGTTAAAGATCGCAATTCAAGCGCTTTATAAACAATATTGTTTACATTTCAATCACTAAGATTATTTAAATTGTCGTTAGTGACAGACTAATTTGCGTAAATTACAAAAAAAAACATTATTTACAATGTGTAATTTTCGACAGTTACTTGATATTTTTCTGAAGCTGCCTGTGCTTGGAGTAAATGCTGTGGCTCTCGGACCCGCATTCCTGTTCTCATACGACTGTCCACTAATTTCGGCAACAGACACTATATCAAAAGTCTGCAGTTTTGGAAACATCAATTTTTCCGAAAATTATTCGTCTCTTTCTTCCCTTATTACTTCAATTCCTCTGTCGCAATAAATAACCAAGACACAGAATTTTTTGTGCGATATTTGGAGTTGCCCTTGCATTTGTATCTGTACCGCTATGATATTTAAGTTGCAAATTCTCATTTTTTATTTCTATGCAGAGATTCTTTCATTTAACTGCTTCACGAATGGACATGCTTCCTATAGATGGTACACACTTTACCTCAACAAAGCCATATTTCTCCAAATTCTATCTGGGCTTGCTCCAAGGTATGGTATCTCAGGGAGAACAAAAATGCCGCAAGGTTCTACAGTGTTGTCTGCTTCTCTTTATCATAGCCGGATATGGCTTTTTTCGTGAACTCGGCCGTTAATAATAGCTGGTAAATAGAGTTGGGTTCCAAAAACAATATTTTTTACAATATTTCTTATACAACAATATTTTTTAAAACATACCTCATATAACAGATAACCCCTAATCTTGACGCAGTTAGTCTTTGCCATCTTGCTTGCATCCACAATGGATTTTCACGCTGTCAAACGGTAGCTCGTTCTAATATGGAACACAGCGTCATAGAACCAGGTTCTTCCAGCATCTTCCCTAAAATTTTAAATTGTGTTTATCTGGCTTTAAAGATCATTGGGAGCTAAATAAGGTTTTGCAGCAATTGGATCATACTCAATGTCACCAGTTGTTTTGTCAATCTTTCTCTCCTTTTTTTGCGTTGGTATTTTCCTTCGTCCCAAAAAATTAGTCTTTTAGATGACCGAATCCTTTCTCGCGTAGCACAGACTTCCTTACAAATATTTCCTGGACTGTTTCTAGTCATGATTTTCCATGGACTTATCATATAAGATGGACAATCCATGTGTGCTGGAGCAGCCTCATAGCATCGTTGCCTGTATGATGACACTTTTGCATGATCAACTCTTTTATCACCTGTCTGTTTGCAAATTAAAGAGTTGAGGTTTTAATCTATATTTGTCGTTTTGTTCAGTACGAGACAATTTGCTTTTCTGACAATGGGATTTAGCAACATTAGCGTCTCATCCATTAATTTCGCATTCTCTTAGTATGGCGCCTTATTTACAGTTTCATCAGGTATAGAGCAGTATGGTGCACAACAGGACAAATGGTCACCCAAAAACATGGTGGAGACCGTTTCGTAGTTCTTTCCGAAGCTTATCAACATTTCCTTGGGAATTTCTAATGGCTCTACGAACTGCAGCTGAGGCGAGGAATGTTCTGTCTAATTATTTTTCACTTCTCTAAGTAAAAACTGGTCTTTGAGGCTAGAGTGTGCAATTTCGAGGTGTAACNTTCTGTCTAATTATTTTTCACTTCTCTAAGTAAAAACTGGTCTTTGAGGCTAGAGTGTGCAATTTCGAGGTGTAACCTCGCACGATGTGATTTGCACACTCTATTTTCTTCATTTTGTCTCCAAAAGGAGCCCACTCCCTAGCTCTCAATAAAACACTGCAGTCTCCATCACCTGTAAGGAATTTCACCCATACACCATATTCAGAAAACAAATGCTGAAGTCCTTCCACAGCAATAGTTTGCTCCACTCTGGATGATGAACCAGATTAATTTTGGTAGCACGTGTGTTGTTTTGATTGGGAAGACTCTGATGTCGTGGAACCACGTAACACAATTTGTTCTTAACACCCAAGTAAATAATCTTCCCTTTTCTGCCGCCAATAANTGATGTCGTGGAACCACGTAACACAATTTGTTCTTAACACCCAAGTAAATAATCTTCCCTTTTCTGCCGCCAATAACGCAAGTCTGGGGAAAACACATGTTATCTTACTTTTCTGATATTTTACCTCAAATATATTAATTAATAAACTATTATAGACTGAATTCAAAATCTTTGGAGGCTTCTTCGCCTCCAGAGAAATACAAACTGTAGCAACAAATTGCATTGTAATTAAAGCAGGTCGTCACATATATATTCTGCTTTGGTGACCATGCAGAAGTAGATGTCAAAAATTTCAACTGTTATTGATATGTTATTTCCAATAATTCCAAAGTTTTAGAGGCTGTTGGAAAAAGCATTATAAGACAAAATACGTTTCAAGGCTAATGTGGCTGAGATATATCCAGGGCAGTGTAAAACATGCATACACATTTCATTATGGCCAAAAATTACGTAATCTAAAAACTTTTTGTTGATAACAGACTCTTTCAACCTTGTTTTCGTTTCATTAACCAGCTTCAACGCTTGATTTACTTTACAGTTGTTTACACATCTCTATCACTGTTTTAATGATCATCAGCAGCAGTGAATTTCACAACTTCCATTCGAGGGTATTACGATGCAGTGTAGTCGGCCACATGTTAATAAATTAAAGAAATAGAAAACATTCATTTATGTTGCTCTAGATGTACTATCTCGGTAAAATGGCTATATATACTGATTGCGTGAAAATCAGAGCCAAATGTTTAAATGATTGATACAAAATTTGAACTCTTCCCAATTTTTATTTCCCAACATTGCCTAAAAAAAAGGTATTTTAAGTTATTTACAATAATTTTTATTACAATTATTTTATACATTCAAATTATTGGGAATTAATGTAACTCACTCAGAATGATAAAGGGATTATTGAGTGCGAATGATTGGGGTGAAGGGGGGAGAACTATTGTCAATAATGCAATCAATTGAAAGAATCAAAAATAAAAATAAAACATTTTCGAACATAATTTAAAAATTACTCCAGCTTATAAACTCTACACATGCAGTTCGAAGCGAAGTGTAATCATTTTAAATATATAAAACATTTTTACTCAGTAACGTAGGAATAGCATAAACATTGCACCTTTTTTTTCCCTAAGACAGCGCAGCGATCCTCAAACTTTAGTCAACGGACCACTAGTGGCCCCCGAAATGAATGTTATTGATTTTCTTCAAACGTTTGTATAAATTTTCTACTAAATAGTAAGATTTTATGATAAAAATGCCAAGTTGTTTTACGATAATGCATTTTCATAAAACTTTCGTCATTATTCATACATTGTTGAAAATAACGGAAGCTGTACGGTACCGGGGTATGTAGTCCATCTTTGAGAACCACAGGATCGCTGATATTATTATAGCGCAGACCAAAGTTAAAATATGATAATCAATATAACTGCTATGTACAATTAACTATTGATTTATTACTTGTAATTTTCGAGACTTTTGAATAGTGAACATTTAATTACTACGTCAAAGGTCAATAGAAAAGAGAATGGCGGCTGTATAGTAATGGATCATTCTGAGAAGTCAAGCTCGCCGGACTCTCATTGAACGTCTGCACCTATAAGTCATGTCCAAAGTAGCTCTTCAGGCCTACAAGTTAGACATATCAACAAAGAAAGGTCCCATTATATCTAATACCTATTTGAATATTCATTGCCGGACATTAGCGGCCTCTATAACCAAAGGCATTGTGGCAGCTACGGCTCACTAGACATTTCACTCGAATAAAGAAAATTCTTTGTATTTATTTACACGTCTTATA
Organism: Clitarchus hookeri; assembly: GCA_002778355.1. Taxonomy (NCBI): domain Eukaryota; kingdom Metazoa; phylum Arthropoda; class Insecta; order Phasmatodea; family Phasmatidae; genus Clitarchus; species Clitarchus hookeri. Next base: position 229,509 of record NQII01002842.1, on the reverse strand, counting down.
TACATTTTTTTTTATATTAAGTGTATAAACTACTTTCCTGCTACGTATCTGAATATATTTAATTTCATTAAAAATTTTCGAAATAAATTATGAATACTATTGTGTTCGCTACCCGTAGACATTTGACTGATATATGACGTCACATCGTGAGCTGCTGTCCGTAAGGTAGTATATTAAAATTAATTTTAAGTTAATTTATGTATTTCAGGTTCTTTGAATCTCAAATAATAGCGAAAAAATTCAAAAATTTAGTTTTCCTAATGACAACCCTTTAAGGATTCCGTAATGAACCTCGCTATTATTCGACAGTCCTAAAATTTTTGTCCTGGGAAAGAGGAGGTCACGTAGCTACCACCGCAAATACAACAGCTGGACTGCCGTATCTGGAAAACTTGTAGGGTTTCCTCAGGATAATTCTGTCTCCCTCTTTCATCCAACAGTAATTTTTACTTTAATCATATTACCAGCTTATGAAACATCTGTCAATTTGGGATAAAAATTAAAACATAGTTTTCTATACTAAAAATTATCTTATTTCCCACTATGCCAAGTAAAAAATTAACATTACACAGTAAGGGGTCATCAATAATAACGTCAATATAGTTACTTAATAAACGCAGTAAGCTGCTATTTGGAAAATTGTGTTTACTTATGTATGGCATGGTACGTCGGTCTCTTCGATTAAACTGCAAACTACATGAAAAACAATGTTATTTGGTAAATATAAAAACTGGCGCACCATAAAATTATGATAGATCAGCATAATTTGTTTCTCCTCGCGATTTTTTCCGAAGTACAGTTGTCCTTTTACACTGGCAAGGTAGACGTAAATCTTGTATTTGCGTTATTATGTCATTCACACTTACCATTCCAGCATTTGCAGAACATACATGACCATAACTTCTCTTACACCAAGTTTCATGAACAATGCTCGTTATGAAAGGATATCCTTCCTTCACGTCTCAGTTTTCTATTGCCAGTCTTTTCTCTTCTTCTACAGCCGCTGACAGTTTTTGTATAAGTTTTTGTTTCCATACCTGCTGTGAGATAATACCCTCATGGTATTAACGATGTTTTCTGATTTAGAACCCTTCATATAAGATGTGGAGAAGCATATCGAGTTTTAGGAAAAATGCCTTGGAAGAATTCCGCAAACGTTTAAAAAATTAAGGTGGCGGTTTTTAATTTTCAGACAGTTTAGCAAAGGATCTGGTGAATAAGAAAAAAAAAACCTTTTGAAAAACCCATTAGCATTTTACATTGTTAAAGTTTATGAGTGCATAATACTTACACAAGAATATGTGATTGAAATATAACAAAAACGAAAACGGAACAAAGAAACATCGTTACCATATTTTATTGTTTAGACTTTTCTAATAAATATCACAAAACCAAATTTTTTTATTTTTTTTTACAATTATAAAATGTTTACACGAATAAAATTACCTATGGTATCCGATTGAGTTTGAAATTAAAAAATAAACACCAATATATGATTTTTACTGTTGAAATAGGGCTATCAGCCATGATATAATAATAATAAATAAAAAAATGGTTATTTGGTGATTATGAAATAGTAAAATGCAACTTTCGTTACACAACCGACATCAGCCAGCATGTTTTTTTTATTTAGCTGTATTGAAGAGCCTTGCCGCTTACTGTTCCAGAATTTGCAGAATATCCGTGACCATAACATCTCTTGCACAAGTCTTTGTTTCCGTACCTGCAAGAAAAGATATCTCAACGAAAAAGTCTTTACATCTTGTGTATACAAATTTTGACAACGTGTTCGTACCACGTTTCTTATTAAAAAAAAACGAAAATATTGCGCTAAGTATTAATAAATGCTCACTTTTAATATTGCTCGGCTTGTTGAAATATGTCACTTTAAAATGCAAGCTAAAGTGGCGTAGCGTTATCCTTATAAATTTCTCACTTAAATTGTAAAATTGAAAGGAAAAAACTTATGACTGAAATAATGCGAGGAAGGAAATAAAATAAAATTTTAAATTTTAATGAGAGTAAGTATTGCAATACTAAATCATGGCTGTTTAAATTTTAATGGTTTTTGTCCACAATTATTCCTGCTTTGAGTTAACCAGCAATTTGGTTTCACGGTTGAGTACAGCCTTTCTCCGAAAATAGGGCCGAGAATTCTTTCCAGACGTTTGTCTAGGTAGAGGTAGCATTATATAACAGTAATATGAAAGGAGACTTGCCTCTTCCACTTTATTCTCGTAGTGGGTGAAGTGTCGTCTGGCCGTTACTGGAATGTTCATAACAGAAAACATTTCCTCAGCTTTTGTCTGTCCAATGACAACAGCTGTAGTCCCAACGCGAATGCTGTATTCAGTTTTTTTCTTTTCAGGAGGGTTAGTGTAAATATTCCTGGTTCCATCACACATGAAACTTTTGTACGTGAAGCAGCTGACAAGTCCTTTTCTTTTTTGAGATGTGTGTATTGTCCTTCTGTTCATTTCTTGTAATAATGTGTCAATTTATTGTACGGTTTGGTGAAATACATAAGATCAACAATTCGGCCTCCTTTGAATCGGACTACTTTGGAAGGATCACTGGTGCTGGATTTAACAAGAAGATCGGAAAGATATTAATCACTGCAAAAAAAAATGGATTGCACAACATTAAACGCCGAAAAGAAACACTTTGGATGAAAGTTACTTTAATAACCACCATGGTTTGATCTATGTCCAGTATACATTTAAAGTGTGTCTTTATTCATGAAACGTAATTATGCAAGTACCGTTTACCTTTGATAGTACTGAAGATGTTCATCAGTACAAACTCTGACAAAAATAGTTTCAACTGTTTGGCACAGTAAAAATATTTAAATTTAAGAATAATAAAACAAAACCAGAAGTTTACAGGAACGATGTAAACAAGTTACATATTTCGTTTTAAATAGGGAGACATTTTTTTTCTGAAATTATTGATTCTTCCTCCGCCTTCCTCCTCCACCTTAAGTAAACTCTTACCAGTCCATTAAATATTCACAAGGAGGCGTAGGAGCTCTTGGATGAGTAACGTTTCTTTGTGGACGTCTCGGATAGGTTTTTTGAGGGGGAGCATCTTGGCGTGAGGGCCTACTCATTTGACTAACAGGTATTCCATTCGAAGACCCATATTAATTCCTAAAACAATATATTTAAAACGCATTTAAAAACGGAAATAACATATATGTCATGCATATTATAATATGAAATACATGCCGTAATTACGGACATAAATATAAGAACACGGCCAGTGGCATAATATGCCATGTAACTAAAAATCTAGACTCAAAAATTATCGTAAACATACTTCCTTTGCATGATGTGGATATCAGTGATGTGTAATAAGCAAACCGTAAGTAATATGAAGTAACATGTATAGTATTTGCGTACATGCCGAATAATCACATATATATGCGATCAGGAATTCTTGCGGATTATATAACAACTATACAAACACAAAATTGCTTACCTTTTGTTATTTTTGCAAGCTGAAATGCCGGACGAATGAGATGTAATTGGTATCTGAGAATAGTGGCCCTTTGTAGGTGTCCGTACAATTTCTATGCGTTATTTTCCAGAAAGATGATCACCATTAGCACTGGAAATGGCATTAGTGATAACGTTCTCCATGTAATCATGAAACCAGGTTTCCAGTAATCAGCATTTTACTATAAGCCATTTAGCATCATTATTTGCAAATTGTTTTTGGTAATGGTCTGAGTGTCTTTGTGGTGACTTAACTGTTTTAGAATGAAACTCTTTTTATTCAAAACAGCATGAGAATGGGAATAATAATTAGCCAAAACAGATCCAAGATTTTCAGTCTGTGGTATCAGTATTTGTTATAAAAATAATTTATATGTGGTAAAAAAAAGTTTACATTGTTTATAAGCAGATTTACAGTCACAAAAAACTTAATTTCCGAAGTATACTACTAATGTACGTATACGGCATAATGATTAACTTTATTTATGAACGACTGAGTTTGTCTATTTATTTTTATAACTATCAACATTGCCATAGTGCAATGGATGTCACGGTAATCCAAGGAATTGAATTTTGATGGCTACATACCTTTCAATCGATGTGCTATTCTCAATTTTCTTTGCTTGAAGCAATTTATTATGTAAAGAGCCTTTTTCTTCTTGGTTGCAGGTGGCTCTGTACATCTCGTCATGTCTGGTAGTGGTAAAGGAGGGAAGGTTAAGGGGAAGATCTTCTTATTTCTTGATGGACACGTTCTAGTCTTAGGCATTTTTAAAACGAAATTCACGATTATGCAATAACATGCAACCGTAAATCACTTTGTAACGTTACAACTACCTGTGTTCGGTACACAACAGCATCGTTGGCTAGCTGAGATGAAGTAGTGTCGGTGCACACGTAGTACTATGCTGTCAATCGGCCTATTCACACATGTGGTTATTTGCCGTAGCTGTGAGATAACAAACTCATGGGCTTGAAAGTGTTTTCAGATTTAGAACCATTCATATAAAATGCAGAGAAGCATACCAAGTTTTAAGAAAAATGCCTTTGAAGAATTCCACAAACGTTTCAGAAAACAAAGCTCGTGAATTTCCATTTGCAGACAGTTTTGCAAAGGACCCAATGAATAGGGAAAAAAACCTTTTGAGTAATTGTATTAGAGTTTTACATTGTTGAATTTTATGAGTGCCTAATAGTTACACAAGAATATGTGATTGAAATATAACAAAATCGTAAACAGAACTAAGAATCATCATTACCGTTTTATCGTTTGGATTTTCTTAATAAATATCACAAAACAACATTTTCTATTTTTTTTAATAATTATAAATTGTTTAAATGAATAAAATTACCTATTTTATCCGATTGAGTTTTAAACTAAAAAATAAACAACTATATTTGGTTTTTACTTTTGAAATAGGGCTATCAATCTTTATATTTTAATATAAAAAATTATTTTAAAAATTTTTTCATTGGTGGTGATGAATAAAGTAAAAGGCAACTGTCGTTACACAACCGACATCAGCCTGCATGTTTTATTAAAATATTTTTATTTAGTTGTATTGAAGAACCTTACTGATTGTTTATTACAACCATTGCATACTCGCTTCATCTCTGAGATGTTTCAGTAAAAGCATGCATTATACGTCATCAATATCTATAATAAATGTGTGTTCAAGGTATGCAAAAATTAATCGTACTATTAGATACTACTTGCCGATCTCTTTTGTATGAATAGTTCAGTCTGTGCAGTATTTGTGCGCAGTATGTGACCAGATGTGTAAAAAATTAAGAACCGCTTTGCTAATAAATTCATATGTCAATAACATAGACTGCGTAAAATTTACGCCATAACCGAAAATTACGTTTTTCAAAACCATTGCTGTGTACTTGACAAACATTGGTAAATAGCGTTTCATGTGTCGGTAGCGAATCGACACGCAACTTCGAATCAATCTTTCACTGTTCATTCGGCAAAGTTATATTCGCACCAATTACCTATATTTTTATTCCAATTCTAGTAATCTGTAACACCACTCGTAATCTAAGAATACTGGGTTCAGATAGCTATTTAAGATTTTTTGTGCATGGGCAAAGTTGTAAAGTACATCTACATACTCGCATGTTTAGAATATTCCTAATTTATTTTTTTTCTTTAAATTCGTTATGCTTTAAACTTTGGGGATTGTCTTTTAGGATTGAAAATGCCATGTGAAATGCAAATGCGAAATGCGAAATGAAAATGCAAAAATTTTCATAAACCTAACAAAAAAATATGTATGTAGAGTGCAATTCCTTCCTACGGAATTTATGTATAGAGACATCAGCTGAGGAAGGGCTGGATAGAGTTGTTATTGTCAGTCATTACATTTCCGAGAACTGATAGGTTCCTCGCCACGCCACGACTTACAGGCAACTACCCACCCACTCCTTCCAACCGCAACCTCCAACACCATGGGAATACCGAAACTCGTTCTCGCTCTTTGGTCCCTGTGCACTCTCGGCCACCCTCTCCTCTCCCCCTCCATCATGTTGGAATGCTTACACGCAAGGCCTTCACCGAGTTCAGACAGTTGCCACATAGTGAGGAGGGCACCACTTTCCACTAGCCGTTTTGCTAAAAACCTGTTATGCTCTTATATTTCCACCAGCTATTATTTTTACTATATTGTCATGTCACAAATTGAATCTATCTGTATTTCCTCGTGATTTGCCGTATGTAATTTCTTTGTGTTCCCTTTTGTTTGTCTGCAGTAGTAATTTCAAATGCCTGTTGAGATTTCAAGTTTCGAGAAGTACAGAAAGGAACCGCTTTCGGTGGGTTACAAATGAAAAATTAAAAAATAAGGCACTTTAAAGCCTAGAATACAATCAAGTTAGTTTTAAAAATGGATGTTTCACACGTGATATTATCCTCAGATCATGGAGCAACTGCAAATAACTTGACAATCAAATCTTAATTATTCCTTAACGTCATATTTAACAAAAAAATAACTGAACTTTTAAGTACTTAGTTACGATCTTATATTGTACTTAATAAAGATTGAAAACAAAAATACACAAAAATGAGCAAATTTATTAAGGATACTATCTCCTTAAGGTGCCCTATCAGGAATTTGTATAGGAAAGCGGCGCAACTTCTGCCCTACGAAAATATGGACACATTGAGTAACTCTATATGCAAGTTAGCGGAGTAAGAATATAGTTTTTAGATCGCGAATGCGGCACAGCTGTATGGAAGTTCTTAACACTTTGCCATGGAAAAATTTTGCGGGAAGGTAAAATAAAATGCTTTGTTCCCTGCATATTTGCACAATCCTGCATCAATTTATTAAGTTATATCTAAAGAACTAACGATTCGGCTTTAAGTTATTGCATTCATATTCTATCCTTACCAAAAAATGATATTGTTTTTATCTTGGAACGTTTGTACAGTTATAGCACTCTCATGCCTCAGTGTTGTGCGATATTCGATGGTAAAATTCGTCCCACAACACTAAAAAAAACATTTTATTATAATGATAGGGCTTGGGAACTAAAATCCAGTTCCAGCAAATGCCTGAGATTATGTGTGTTTGAATTTATAATATTAGTTTCCGAAAGTTTAACTTAATTTGCTCGAACTTTATTTTTAAATAGCATCATATGGCGATTAATAAACTTATTTTACTTTCGGAAACGTGGAGAAGTAAGCACTGATGTTTATATAAGCCCATGGTATTTTCTCGGATCAGCGTTCAAATTAACGTGAACAAGTCTACTTAATGATGGCTTTAACTAACAATATATGAGATTAAAACTGTTATCACGAAGTACTTTAACGGATGTACTATATAAGAGGCAGGCCATCGAAGCTGCGAAATTTATGAGCGAGCGCCCTGCCAAAAATGACTTGTGCAGGAATTTATCCATTTTATTTATTGTTTTAAAGTAATTTTAGACGTAATTTACAGTTTCATCTTTCATACTACCTTATTCTCTGCTTACTTTCATAAAACGTATTTGGCATCAAGAACAAATTTTCGTTTTGTAATTAGAATGACTAAATTCAAATTACTGCCTTTCTATATACTTCAGGGTATAAATAGACGAATAATTTTAAATTTGGCCAAATATAGGAATTGTGGTGAAAGCACAATACTCCTCCATTTTTCTAGGTCGGACTACGCTGAGTTACTAACTGACGGAATTTCTAAACTGTTATTAGCGTGTGTTATCTGGTATATTTAGTGTCCTAATATTAGTGAACTTCAAGTGTTAAGAACGAAACCGATAAATGTACAATAGTAATGTTACAATGAATATGATCAGGAGCAGCAAGTGCACCTGTAGTTATTGTAACGCATTCCTCGGAATGTAGTGCTACATAGCATATAGAAAATATGTGTTACATGGATCAGCGTGTGTTTGGCCATGCGATAGTAGATTTGACTCGTATTCAAAAAGTCACGTATTCGATCTCAGCCAACTGTTTTATGTTTATTTTACGCTAGTATTGTTCCATCACAATTTCAGACAAATGCTGTAATTTTTTTTGTATGTATATCCCTTAATAAGCTGTTTATTTAAAAAAAACGGCACAATTGTTACTTTTATAGTATGATTGGTCAACACTTTAAGCACTGGCAAGAAGTAAGAACATATTTATTGCTGCAAAAATTGAATAAAAACTATATATTAAGTATTGTCCTTAAACATGTGTGGTAAAGTAACAAATATATCTGCTATAAATACATGAAAATTAATATCACTAGAGAATCGCCTGGTTGTTGTAATTTCAATATTCAAGATCACATACCAATTTTGTGAAAACATTGTGTTTCTGGAAAAAATTACAAATACATTATACTGGCATGTGTTATATAGTGCTACCATTCTATTATTTTACTTCATAAATAACACTGAACGTACAAATTAATTCATTTACAGCATTAACATGAAATAGTTTATGTGCTTTTCTCCTGCAAAAGATGAATTATTTGTTATTATGGTATCACACTGCGTTTATACTTTTTGTTGAGGTTTATGGGTTTCTTCTGTAATAAAACTTGAGATTTATAGTATAAAAGTTTTATTCAAACCACTATAACAATGATACAACAAGAAAGACACAGTTGTACTAAAAAGGCGCCGTTTAACAGAGGCGTCGCCTAGTGACAGTTATACCAGCCAAACAGGTGACAATTATGCCAACTAAACAATTTGTTTTCAAATAATGAAAAATTATATACTTTTATATTTAATTCTCCCACTAAAATTTTAACTTTAATTGTTAAAAATAAATTACTTGCAATACAAAATATTATTTCTCAGATATGCAAAAGATTGAGTGGGCAAGGCCTTAGTTAAAGTGTCTGCAAATAGATTTGAACATGATATATACTCGATTTTCATTAAGCCCAGCTCCACCTTTTCCCTTACAAAATTATATTAGACATCTATATGCTTTGTTCTCTTATGATAAGCAGGGTTGTTAATTAGTTTAGAAGCACTCTGATTATCAACACATGGTTTAGTACATTTATAATTCTCACCTAACTCTGACGATAATTGTTTTAACCACAGTATTTCTTTTGCCGCTTCACAGGCAGCTACAAGTTCTGCTTCAGTAGTTGAGAGAGCAATGGTCTATTGTTTTTGACTGCACCAAGTGATTGGTCCTCCATTCATTTGAAAAATGTAACCTGTAACAGACCTACGGGTATCAAAATCCCCTGCAAAGTCTGAATCTGAATATCCTATGAGATCACTGCTTTCTCCATATTTAATACAATAATCTTTAGTATCAATTAAGTATCTCATTACCCGTTGAACAGAATTTTTATGCTGTTGACTAGGTTTCTGCTTAAAACATTCACAGCAAATGATATATCAGGCCTTGAAACGGAACACAAAATTAACAATAACCCGATAGCTTCTCTGTAAGGAAAATTTGTAACTTTTTTTATATACATTCTTTGTGATAATAAAATTTATGTCTCCTGGAGTACTTACAGGGTTTGCGTTAGGCATAGAAAACTTTTTAATTACTTGCTTGATGTTATTACTTTGACATATACATAAGCAATTATTTAATCTCCCTATTTCCATGGCAACAAGATATGTTGAACTTAACTCATTGAATTTAAATTCTTGTTTTAAAAAATCAATTATATCTTAAATAACTTTTTTACTCTCAGATACTACTAGTGCACCATCAACATAAATTATTAACAACACTCTAACACCCTTAAACAAGTCCTATATATAAACACTTTTCAGACTGAGATTGTAGGAAAACCATATTTCTTTAAAAAATCACTAAACCTTTTGTTATAACACCTAGAAACCTGTTTTAATCAATAAAGTGACTTATTTTATTTAAAAATATAATTACTATTTACCGGCACCTTTCTGGTATTTATATCCACTTCTAGATAACCATTAAAAAATGCGGTTTTTCCATCAAATTGCTTCATTTGTAAGTTATACTTTACAGCAATAGAAAGAATAATTCTTATTGAATCATACCTGGTGGTTGAAGAGAATATCTCTTGATAGTCAACCTCCTTTACTTGACTAAAACCATGTGCACACAGACGAGCTTTATAACGTATGACCTGGCCATTCTCATCCCTCTTAATAGCAAAAACCCACTATGTGGTAAGTGTTCTCTGACCTAAATTTTCAACTGTAGACCAAGTTTCATTTTCTTCTAGCGCCATCAGCTCTTCTTGTATGGTCTTGGACCATTCCTCCTTGTGTGAACAACTAATTGATTCTTTATATGTTTGTGGCAACGAGAACTCAATAAGATTTGCCTCAAAGTTTCTGTTTCTTCGCGGTCTTAAATTATGAGAAGGTTCTATATCCTCTATTTCTTGAGATGGCTCATAGGGAAGATCATCACTGTTACAACTGTGCATGTTGTCTTCATTTTCAGTTGACGGACTTTCTATCAGTGTGACATCTTCTTTTCTCACATCAGATTTACGGTTAGTTTCATCATGTATGTTGTCTATATTTTCTTTTCCTTTATCAAAAACATATATTTGGGCTGTATTTTTTTCTAATCTCTGGAACCTGATCTTCATAAAAAATGACATTTCTCCATACTTTTACTTGTTTTGTATATATGTTATATATTATGTAATCAGTATTATCATAACCAACCACTATCATTTTCTCACTCTACTTATCTAATTTTGTTCTTAACTGGTCAGGAACATGAACATACCCAGCACTACCGAACACTTTCACGTGACCCAACTCAGATTTTATTCTATTCCAGAACTCATAAGGTGTCATGTTAGGGGCCTGGCTTGAGGAGGTTCTATTCAATATATTAACTGCACAGTTCACAGCCTCAGCCCACAAATTCAATTAAACATCTCTTGTATACAGCATAGAGCGAGCACTCTCCACAAAAGTGCGTTGTTCTCTCTCCGCCCGTCCGTTTTGTTCAGGGGTGTATGGAGCTGTACACTCATGAATTATGCCTTCTTTATCCATATAGTCCTTGAAAACTTTGTTTATATATTCCCTTCCATTTTCGGTATGAAGGACCTTTACATTGTGGGTATATTTGTTTCTGACCATGGCATTATGTTTCTTGAAAAGTTCCAAAACATCACTTTTGTGTCTCATAAAATATACATGCATGTAACTTGTAGCAGCATCTTTGAACAATACAATATATCTCAGACCTTGAACTGAAGTGTGGCTCATAGGCTCGCAGACATCGCTGTATACTAAGTCACCTGGCTGTAGTTCTCCTCGCACTGATTTGTGAAATGGAAAACGACACTGTTTCCCATATGCACATGCTTCGCAAACAAAATTACTTTGATTATCATCAACTTTTAAACCTACAACAACACTATTATCACTCATATTCTTTATTTGTTTAAAGTTGATAAGCCCTAGTCTCTCATGCCACTTTTTAATGTCACTTTGATTGCTTTGAACCACATTACAAGTGCCTGGAACCACTATTACAATATTTAGTTTAAATAAGTTGTTTTCTATGGTTATTGCTATCATTACCACTTAACCTTCTTCGTATATTAAAGCATTTTGGTATTTCGTGATAAAAGTGTACCCTTTCGACCGATTACTCCTTCAGAAAACAGGTTTATTCTTAAACTAGGGACATACAAAACTACTTGTAGTATGCTGTACTCCCACTGTTCATCAACCTATATGTGAATCATAACTTTTCCAATACAGCACACTTCTACATACTGTTTGTTTCCTAATGACAATGACTTTTGGTTGCACTCCACAAGTTCTTCAAAATAATATTTTCTGAATGTAATGTGCGCAGATGCACCGCTGTCCGAAATCCAGGTATTCTATTCAACTTCACTCAAGTTGGTTTCTACGTTAAACCACAACATTGTCTCATATTTTGATGGCTTCCTGGTTTATTTCTTCGGAGCACGACATTCTTAAACAAAATGCCCACTCTTCCCACAATTATAACATTAAAAACGATGTTTAGAAGTTTTGTTTTGTATTTGCTACAAGAATGGCAGTTTCTTCACATGCAATACTGGCCTCTTCATCCAACAAACGTGCAGTTAAATTAATGAGGGTCTGTTGTTTAGGATCCAATGACATCCATTCTTGACGCAACGATCTGTACTTGCCAGGCAAAGTTCCTAGTATTTTTGTAATTATGGCCAATTCACTGACACTTTCACCACTATCTCTTAGCTGTTGAGCCAGGTTTGCAACCTTCGAGATGTGTTGTGCTACACTGTCACTTAAACACATTTTATTCACGTAAAATCTTGCATGAATCAACATTTTATTCAATTCACTCTTCTGTTTGTATAATGATTCTAGTTTGGACATTATTTCCTAAGTAGTTTCACAGTTTTCTATGAGTGTAATTTGCTTGAGATCCATTGAATTAGTTTTAATGAACATTGCCATGCCATCAGGTTTTAACCACTCACTTGGGTTAGTTTCCGGTTTAGGTATGGAAATATCAAACCCATTTGCTTTCAATGCGCATTTTATTTGGAATTTCCATTTTCGAAAATTATTTCCATCAATTTTTCCACATTCAAAGATCGTGATTTTTGCATTTTTGAGATTACCAGCGCACCTTTTTTCTGACAATAAAATAACGCTGTATTTGATTTTTTCTTCTGTTCTCTAAGTTCCAGAGATTCCTGGGCCTAATGAGGTTTATGGGTTNAATCAAAGCAGGTGTCTTTAAGTGGAATTGGAAAACCACATTAATTAGGAATATTAGAGAGATTTCAATACCCTGGAAAGAAAACATAAAACACTGTGCACATGTAAGAAAATATGACAAAAACAAAAACACTTTTCATACTATTGGTATGAACAGAATACACTTGAAAAAACATAGCTAACTACTCCAAAACTACACAAAATAGAATTGACACTCATTTAAGAACAAGTAAAATTTGAGTGACTTGAAGAACGTGGTGATAGTATAAATGAAAATAACCAAGAAATGTATTGTACTTTTCAGCTGGAAAATTAGAAATTTCAATATTAAAATAAATGCCATCTTCAAAAAAACTATTGTAAAATTAACTGCGTTGGGAAATTTTACTAAATCGCCTCATTAAAACATATAAGACAAAATAAATAAATTAATATTGACGAAATTTATGCTCGGATAGATGCATGAGACAAATCATCTACTGGCTTCTGGTAACGCCCAAAGGAAAGTTACGCCACTTAAAAAAATAATTTAGAAAAATTTTAAGTTGAAATATTTTAAATTCAATTTAATTAACGCACAAAAAAAGTATAATGTTGTTGCAACAAAAAAATTACTATTGAGGCATTTCTTTAATCGTTTATGTTGTAGAAAATTAATAATCTTGCGACAAAGTTTCATAAAGTTAACCATTAACAAAGTTTTATATTACTATAATGCAAACATACTGTTATAGTGATAATGTTAAAAAAGTCTCTNTGGGTTTATTCTGTAATAAAACTTGAGATTTATAGTATAAAAGTTTTTTTCACAACACTATCACAATGATACAGCAAGAAAGACNCTATGTAATGGTGCCGCAACCAAAAGTTGTATTACGTTAAGATTAACAGGAAGAGCCAAAATTTTTGTGTTACTGCGGCAGTAAAGAAATGTCAAACCAACACAAGGTTACACTTACTTGGCGTTGTAAGATGGCGGTTAGTAGTGAACAGCGATAACCTCGTAAAATTAAACCACTGTATATAAATTTTAAAGCATACTATGAGAACTTAATATAGCTTAGATCAGCTCTCAAGCCTTGCAAAGCAGTTTACGTGTGCCAAATCACTACATAGTATAAAAGGAAGCCCCTGGCGCACGTCTGTCTGTATGACTGCGCTAATTTCGAGAACCACTAAACGGATTTGAATACGGTTTTTACTGTTATGATCTGCATTTACCGAGAAAAGTTTGCGTATATTAAAATTACCCTAGCACTTATAGGGGCTTAGCATTGACGGTATTAGTGAATCAAGTTGGGGAAAAAAGTTTGCCGCCAGTGCGCTCTCGTTGAATACGATGCCTAATCCTTTAGAGATATAACAAAATCATGTACGAAAGAATTGTGTAAAAGTAAGTGATCTACAAAAGCGTCAGTAATAGCATGTATCTATCTTTAATAGATACGTAGTAATAAGCGTATTTACAATTTAAATGACGCAGAAAAAAATACGTAAAATTTACTGTCTTTACTAACCATGAAGAACTTAATCTTTATCAAAATAAATTAATTCATTGAATCCTTCTGGCATGCCGCCACATAANACAGCTGTACTAAAAAGGCGCCATTTAACAGTGGCGTCGCCTAGTTACAGTTATACCAATTAAACAGGTGACAATTATGCCAACAGAACAATTTGTTTTCAAACAATACAAAATGTTAAACTTTTATATTTAATACTTTTCATAAAATGTATAAATGTCTTGCTCTGTAAATAGAGAGCTTTAGGATAGATAGAGAAAGGAAATGGTGGCTTATTGCTTTAGAGCAAAGTTTGATTTCCTTTTTTGTTTTGCATCCACAGACGGTATATATATATTGTCAATCAGTGCCCACGACACACAAATTTTCATTTTCGTCATAAAACTTCAAAGAACAATATTGCATTCTTTTGTTAGCGGTGTTAGTGATAGCAGCAATGTAACTTTTTTTAAACATATATAGCTACGAAAGGCACTGCGATGATGACACATGTGGAATACGTGTGTTTATAAAAGTCATAAAAATAATAAAGTAGGCAAATTTATTTTAAAATAAATATTGTGTGTGATGAATCGTCCTTGAAAAGAAATATTTAATTGAACAATACTGTAAACAAGTATAATTTTATATTTTAAAAGTATTTATTTATTTTGCGTTGTCACTTCAGAATATTTCAGTTTGGCCAAATCACCTTACACACAGTAAATTTTTAAAAGTAATCAGAACAGAGAGTGCCACCGATAATTTGATAAGAAGCGATAGGTGTTTTATCACCTGACCTGTTGTAACTTGAAGAATCTGAAGTGTGTGTTGTTGAATAGAGGGCTTGTTAGATATACACACGACGCAAAAATAAAATACAAGCTTGGAGATTATCAAATACGGGAAAACTAGCTGAATACTACTGATATACTACTTACATTACTGATATTTCGTAGAAAGAGGAAAATTGGATTCCATTAAAAAATGATACAAACAGGTTGTGCAAGACAGACAGTCATGATGCCTCCATAGCTTCTAACTGTGAGTATTAAGCTGTTGAGTAGAAACACTTTAGACGAATTGTTTAAGGACATAGTTTGTTTCTTATTGTACCACTTTTCCAAGATAAATATTAAGGAAAATTCTTTTTTAAGGACATAAGAGAAACGCCTTTGACAAATTGCTCCAATTGTTTTCAATTTTAGCAACATCTTGTCTATAAGTACACATATTTCGTTCCATTTTCACTCTCATTTTAAAGTCAGGATATTGTTTACCAGAATTCAATCATATTTATTACTGGATAAATTTGCTTTATTATTTTGTAGTCTTATAACATTGGTGAAAATATAATTATTGACGCAANATTATGCAACGGGACTCGATTACAAATAAAAAGTTTAAAAAGTTATCTCATTGAAGGTACTATTCTAACTGGCTGCAATATTGGAAAAAATGTTTTAATACCTAGAATACCAATGATTCCCTCGGATTTGCCTTTTAATTTCAAAACAGTCCAATTTCCAATAAGAGTTTGTTTTGTTATGACCATAAATAAGGCACAGAATCAAACACTTAATGTGACAGGAGTGGATTTGAATGGAGCATGTTTTTCACACGGACAACTATACGTAACTCTTTCGCGAGTCACGTCAAACAGAAATCTTTTAGTGATGGCGGTCGGAGGCAAAACGACTAATGCTGTATACAAATAAATTTACTAAACCACTATCATATAATATTGTTATATTAGAGATGTATGAATGTAGATAAAGCGAAGGAGGTAGGTATGTCAGGATCGTGGTAAATGGAGATCCATAATCTCTGCCTACCCCTCTGGGAGACAAGGCGTGACGTGTATGTATGTATGTTATATATGATAGTAGTTTACTAATTTACTATTATATAATATTGTAATGGTATTTTCCCAATTTATTTACTAGTGTATCGCTGTAAAAACTAAATTGTACCCTGGCGAAGTCAGGCCGGGTCGCTAGTATGCATATATTTATAGAGCATAAAGTATTTCCACATAACGAAAGATAACTGCAGTTTGTCGTTATATTGTATTCAATACCCCCACTCTTATTTTTTATTTGGTAATATTATTTTTGTGACAACATAATAGTACTTAATTTATTTTACATCGGAATGTTTTTTTAAAGCAAATAAATTATAAGAGAATTTTTAACAAAACCGTTAACATCAGTTCAGCACAAAATTTGTTTTTCCGCAAAGTAAACACCACCTAAAGTTGAAATTACTGTAAGAATATAATGGCGTTACGTTATTATCTTAATGTTATGACGCATTTNCGTCAGAACACACACTCTGGCGAAGCTCGCAGGCGGACGACCGCAATAAGGATTAAGGGTTTTGCGGACGTGATGGGGGGGATGGCGCCAGGACGGCCTGGCGGAACGACCACGTGCGGAGGAAGGAGGATGCAGCTGCAGCTCGCAGCTGCCAAGGGACGCTGAGCCCACACCAGTGGCTGAGTCTGTCCAGAGCTAGTTTCAACAATAAAAATTGAGAGCTTTTAGCGGGCGTGCTGGGAGAATAGCGGCACGTTATCCGGAAGCAGGAGAACAACACGTGCGCTGAACCAAAGGGGCCACCCAAGAGTTTCTGCACGTGCTGAACAGAACAATAAACTTCCAGGCCAGAATCAAGGGGCGACGCCAGGCCGACTGCGGACCACAGGAGCAGCGGCCACGTGTTTTACGACTCAGGGGGGATGCGGCAAGCACCCCGGCCACGTGCAGGAACAGTGTAAGTTGAATATGGCGATGGAGCCTACAGAACGATGGGAGAGCGGGAGGAACGGATCGGTCAGTCTAGGATCGAGCAGTCAGGCAGTCAGTCGGAGGACCTGAAGTGAGGCGTCCGGATCAAGAATGCATCACGACGTCAACCTCAGTCGAAGGCTGTAAAACGGGACGTGCGANCCGGAGGCATAAGTGCGCCGAACCAAAGAGGCCACCCAAGAGTTCCCGCACGTGCAGAACGAAACAATAAACTTCCAGGCCAGAATCAAGGGGCGACGCCAGGCCGACTACGGACCACAGGAGCAGCGGCCACGTGCAGGGACGGTGCAAGTTGAATATGGCGATCGAGCCTACAAAACTACGAGGAGGAGGGAGGAACGGATCAGTCAGTCGAGGATCGAGCAGTCAGGCAGTCAGTCGGGGGACCTGAAG
>NQII01002842.1:184416-212014 GCA_002778355.1 Clitarchus hookeri | reverse complement strand
GAACAATAAACTTCCAGGCCAGAATCAAGGGGCGACACCAGGCCGACTGCGGACCACAGGAGCAGCGGCCACGTGTTTTACGACTCAGGGGGGATGCGGCAAGCACCCCGGCCACGTGCAGGAACAGTGTAAGTTGAATATGGCGATGGAGCCTACAGAACGATGGGAGAGCGGGAGGAACGGATCGGTCAGTCTAGGATCGAGCAGTCAGGCAGTCAGTCGGAGGACCTGAAGTGAGGCGTCCGGATCAAGAATGCATCACGACGTCAACCTCAGTCGAAGGCTGTAAAACGGGACGTGCGACGGGAAGAGTCCGAGGAAACGCGGCAGTCGGCCGACGGGAATCTAGGAGGAGAGGAGGAGCTTCGAGACCAGGCGTCGAGACGCCCACCAAGCGCCGGAGCAGTGCCAAGTCGCCAGCCGAGAGAAGACAGCGCCTCAAGCCAGATAAGTAGAGTCATCCAGCAAGTGCTGAGAATCTTGCCTCCCACCCCCCTTCCACGACGCGGAGCGCCATGCCAAACAATACGGAGCCTACGTATAAAAGGGAAGGGGAGTGTTGTCTCGTGTGTACATGTATGAGTGGCCCTGTTTAGCATTAATAAAACTTATTTATTGGTAACCTAAAAACGAGGTGAATTAATTAGTAAATTGGACCTAGAGACAATAGTGTCGACGTATTCCTACGCCCTAACACGGAGGGCCAGCATCAATCGCTAGCGCCTCGCGCCGAGAGCAGATTCAATACCTACTTACAAACTTCAGCATTGGCAGGTATCATTATTATAAAAGTATTACAATATGTAAAAAAAATGTTTNCCATCGAGTGTGAAGAATATTCCCCCCCCCTCCCTTTTCCTCGATGCGGAGCGCCGCGCCAAACAATACGGAGCCTATGTATAAAAGGGAAGGGGAGTGTTCTCTAGTGTGTACATGTATGAGTGGCCCTGTTAAGCGTTAATAAAATTGATTTATTGGTAACCTAAAAACGAGGTGAATTTATTAGCAAATTGGACCTAGAGACAATAGTGTCGACGTATTCCTACACCCTAACTCGGAGGGCCAGCATCAATCGCTAGCGCCTCACGCCGAGAGCAGATTCAATACCTACTTATAAACCACAGCATTGGGCAGGTATCAATTTTGGCGCCCAGCCTTGCAAAGCAGTTTACGTGTGCCAAATATGCACATATTTCTAGAGCATTAAGTATTTCCACATAACGAAAGAGAACTGCAGTTTTTCGTTAAATTGTGTTCAATACCAATAATATCAAACATTAACAGACATTTTAAGGTAGAGCCGTAGGTAGGGCACCATGTTCCATGATGTAAAGTGCGTCAAGCACTCAGGGCGTAGGTTCGATTGTTCTGCCTGCCATCAATTTTTTCGTTATTAATATTTCTTTCTGTGAAAAAATAATTGTACTTAATTTATTTTACACTGCAATGTTTATTTAAAGCAAAAAAAAAAAAAAAAAAGACACAAGAATTTTTTTTAACACAAATGTTAACATAAATGCAACATAAAATTTGTTTTGCCGCAACATAAAATTTGTTTTGCCGCAACACAAAATTTGTTTTGCCGCAACATAAACACCATCTTGATGTTGACAGTACAGAAAGGAGATAATGTTGAAACAAAAGTACTTAATGTTACATTAACATTAATAGCATAACAGTATATTACTTTAACATCAACGTTAGTTACTGACGGTTCACAGATAACAAAATATTCATGTTGCAGTAACAGTAATACTGTTGCCACAACATTATACTTTGTTCTTTGCAGTTTGCAAATAAGCAAATTCTGAACACTTGTAGCTCAATTCACTGATGTTGCTGTAAGATGTTCTACCCATAGATAATTAATATTCAACTTCCAGTCGTGAAGTGGAGAAGGCTGCACACTTAATATAAAAACATTCGAAATTGCTCATACCTGGTGTATTGGGTCTCTTCTTTATCGCATCTACGCATATTTACCACTGAGGCGCCTCTCTACCACCTCTCTAGCTTTAGGGTGGGCAGTCATCACAAGATTGAATCAAAATTCACTGGAGTAAACGTTATGCTGGACTGCTCTACATGGCTGCAAAAGAGAGAGTGTCGGGATTCACACAAGAATACTATCATTAACGGATTAATCCAAGATAAAGTCATTTCCTGAGACATCACACTTTTTTAAATAGTGTTAAAATGTTCATTTATCAATGGAAAAAATGCAGTGATAACATACTTAGAATGTGCAAGGAGAAAATACCAGTAAATTAACACTTCAAAAATACACATATCCAGCCAAAACGTAGAAATACAAAAAATTAATCAAACTGTCAAAAAAAAAAGAGATACTATAAATCAAATAAAATAAAAATAATTAGTTTTTAGGTGGTGTCTTATATATATAATTCCAGCTAACTCTTATGGCAGGGGCTTTTTATTACTTTCAAAATGTAAATATTTATCCAGTTCAATGTAAACAAACATAAAGAAACAAACTCCAAAATACTGGTATAGTTATAATTTTAACCTTTTTTTTTTAAAGTTCTTGCTCTCCAAATTCTTGAGTTTATATGCCATACAAAAATTGAAATATTTACTGTGGTTTACAAATAATTCAGAACGATGGCTTAGGGTCACTGGAATTATCAAGAATTATGTAAAAAATGTTAATCTCGAAATTTGATTTCCCTGGAATTAGGGGGTTATATTCTCCTTTGCAAGTAAACTGTATCTTGGCCCTTGTTTGTCAAATCTCTTCTTCAAAGTCAACATTTGTATCGAGTGCAAAGACAGTATCCGGGGAAATATGTTATTACACCAATGGGTCCGTTGTCAGGCAAATTCCTGTAGTATGTTCCTTACACTCTACAAAACGGTCATAGTATTCTGTAGATGAAAGGGGGTTGAGTGGGAGAGACCATACNATGCAAATTCCTGTAGTATGTTCCTTACACTCTACAAAACGGTCATAGTATTCTGTAGATGAAAGGGGGTTGAGCGGGAGGGACCATAAATTACCGGAAGATGTTTCTCTTTTGGACAGAAAGACGTCCACATGTTCGAGCGTCGTGACAGTACCATGCCATTGTGCTCCGATAATGGTAACTCGCAACGGACTATAGAAAAGACAGCTGAAGCATCACACATAGCCTAGACCTATGTGGTGACCCACAGGCTTCATATGTCACTACCTACTGGACATAACCAAATGCGAACTACGCCACGTTGGTCCCTATGCGGCCCGGTTTCGTCGCGACTGGGAAAGTGGTATCTGCCTTGTGGTAGGAATGAATAGATACATGATACCACGGCTCGGCCACATGGCAGGGCATCGGAATACTTAACGTTCAGGTAATTTGGAGCTCAAGAGACTAATTACATTGCGAAGAAATTCCCACGCATGATAAAAGTAAGGGCTGGCGTCAGTAGGGCTGCAGTCTGTCTGAACTGGTGATCGACCTGTAATGGGCGTATGGCCTGTACTGTGATGACGGCAGTAAAGCCGCCAGAGAATTTGTAAAAGTGTCTCGTGAAGATTTAAAGGCTGTGACTGGGGTCCATGTGCGGGCAGCCGACCTGAAATGGGACCAAGACAATTTTAAAATATCTGGCTGATTTGTTCCTCATTGTAAGGGAAGGGTATTCCTCTCACTGTTTCTCCTAGTTTGGGCTGAGATCGCGCGGCCAGCCCATTCAAACCCATAAGTGCTATGAAAAGTAAGTGGTACCATGGGACGATCGGTTTGGCACCTCTGACGTTTCTCTCTGGTGACAGATCCATGACAGGAGTTTGATTTAATGGAGGCAGTTACTGACACTACATGCTAAAAGGAGACCATGAGTGATCGATGCATTGAGCTGCGACAAAGCTCGGGCGCTGTTCTGGATAAACAGAAGGGAATGGGCACTTCCCTTGCCAGACCACACGTATGACTGAGTGCAAGGATCTCAGCACTAGTGGGAGAGTGCGACTGTACGCATTGATGATCAAATTGTGGGTATGTCTGGTGTAAATCAGTGGTGAAAGCTGGGAGCAACCTGTATCTCACCGATTGTGCGTTCAAGGGGCGGTAAGGCCTGGTGGCTAACAGCATTTCGTTAAATAACCAAAAAAGGGTGGTTTATGACTAAGTTAGTGTGTGCATATGTTTGTGGGTTGGGGAAAAGGTTGATTTCCTTCAACAGTTAAAAATACAACTGTACAAAAATACGTTTTTATTTTATTTTCAAAATTATTTTTAGTAGTCGGTAAACCTTGCCAACGGCATTTGGCTAAATTTGGTATTAATTAAAATTCAAAAACATGAAAATTAATTATTCCGTAGGAAATTCCTGCTAAACATTCATTACAAATTTTGTTAGAAAACCACGGGGCAACACTACAGTTACACAAATTAAATTATTTAATGAACGAAAAAAAAAGTTAAAATTTACGTCTTCTATAAAGTACTACTTGTATATTATTTCATTGTATTTTAAAGTGAAGTACAACTCTTCTAAAAATAAAGATTAAATAAACTTTTGTAAATATTTCTACTCTTTTATTTTAAACTTTATCTCAGCTTCCTCGGAGGGATACAATTTATCACGTGATCAAAGTCTGAGGTGCTAATCATATGGTGAGATTTATTTATTCAAACTAAAAGAAAACTTTGATTGCAATAATATTTCCTAGGTGTTGCAAGACAAAATTGTTAATGCACCGCTGGCGCGGCGCCCTCACATTTCGGCGTCACAAACAGCCGCATATTTTGCATTGACCTTTAGTTCGTCCTTTCCAGTAATATGATACATGCACCACATTTAATTTACGTCCACCAGTCCTGCAACACAGAGCACTACTGAAGGGAACGAGAATTGATTACTACAAGGTAAGTAACCTTACAAGGTTGTTGCTTTTCAAAAATAGAATAACACTTTTCGTAATATTAAATCCATTCGTTTTCGAAACAATCAGTAATTTAGAAATTACATTTTGCTACATACAACACATTTCAATGGTGGCTGGTGTACGATTCCCATATACTTTCACTTTCCCCTCTCAATGTGCACAAAGTACACCATGGCATTAGGAACTAAGCCTGTACAGCCAGAAATACAATACTCGAGAAGAAATTATCGGATTCCACCTGCTGATATGTTTTATTTCTTTTTATCTCACCAGGAGCCCAAGTTTTTTAATCTATCAGAATAATTACACTAATGTATTGATCCTGTTATGAATTCGCTTTTGAGTAAATTCATACCTGAAAGGGGCTATGGGCGTAGCTAAATAATGAGCCATTATTAGGCAGAGCACAACAGTACAATATGGGGTTTATTGAACATAAGGGTAATACAATAACTATTAGCGTGACTATTGATCGGGAAAGCTTAAATGGAATACCAAGATGCTAATGAATTATATTTAGTTTTATTATCGCACGCCACTACTATTACAATCTAATTGTAAAGTCCCCACCTAGTTCATGTTTCCGGAGACTGATTCTAGGAGGCGGTTAACGACGGCCGGACACACCAATCTCTACGTCTTCTTGATCCACTGCCCCGATGAAAAAAGACGCAACTCACAGTGTTACGCTAGTTTATATCGGGCGCGTTGTTTAATATTTTTGGCTTCGTTTACTGGCCAGTGGAGGGTGTTTCTGCAACTGCATTTCGCAAGGTATAACTGCAATCACTCTCGTGCCCTGGTTAAATGTTTGAAGGCGTTATCAGTCAGGCCGTCCAGCTAAGGCCTGATCACTTCATAACATCTTCCCCAATGTTCACTAGCGAGATGCCCTCATCTCGCCCTAGAGTCTGTGTAGATTATGTAGATGACTGGGAGTTGCGGGGTTCATCTCGTGGCAGTATGAATATGGATTGGGCGAAGTCCTCTTCGCTACGGTAGGAACACTTTTGAAAGGAATTATAGTAGACGGATAAGTTAGGTATAAGGAACTGCCAATTGCTTTCGTGCAGTCCTCGGGAAAGGGTGAGCCTTACAAACGCTATGCTGTGTGTTTGCAGTGGCCGTACGGGCCTTGAACTTCAATTCCGCTGGGTGTGCAAAGTGTCTTCCACGTGAAAGCGCGGCAGACGTCCCGCGGGCGATTCGCGAACGAGTCTGCCTTTCTTGAGGATGTGAGTCTCTAAGTACTACGAGGCGTGGATATTTTGATACATTAAGTCTTGTAAAGAATGAAACAGCCATGCAATGTAAAGCATTGGCAATTACACTGAAAAAGAATAATTGAAACTGTAAAGAATTTGAATTATTAAAATTAATTGCTCTCTCCGTTACAATAATTATTCTGTTTTGTTTGTACAGAAAATACACTTGCTGAAAAATAAATACATGTTAGAACACTGACAAATATAGTGATGTGATAGGAGAATGTTACATACTAAATTGGTACGTGACGTCACGGTTGTAGGATACTGATGGGATATAGTATCAAAACGTAGAATAATATTTATTTAATAACTGAAACTTTCATAATTAAAAAAAATTAAATAAATGTTACAGCTTTATTTTTACTACGTTTTAACACTTAAGAGGGAAATGGAAAGGACATTTAAAGTAACAAATACACAAGTATTTAACGATAACAAAACTTAATGTTGAAGTAATAAATGTTACTTATTTTACAAGAAATATGTGTCAATAACAAATAATAATGTCTCTCTAATGTGTTAAATTGTACAAATGGTTTGTTTTCAATAAAAATTAAAATCTAAAATTACAATGATAAGGTCATTACTTTTTTTCTTATAGACTAGATTTTTAAATGATCACAATTCAATACAGTATTACAAATGAGACGTCTCTATTTCATTATGACAACTTTTATAATGTATTTGTTAATTAACAGAAGTTGCTAGTTGAATAGGTACATTTTCTAAATTAATTTTTTTCTATTCGTAAACATTAGGATATGAAATTTTTTTTTTCAAATTCTTTTGAATTATAAAACTGGTTTGATAATTCACAAACCTTCAATTTTGGAGGGCTCCTATTAGCAATATTAATTCCTTGAAGTTTAAATTTCCGTTTGCAATAATAAACATTTTAAAGTAAATTTTATTATGTAAGTGTTACTTTTACCTGCAGGGTGCGGTGTGAGTGGTGTGTGCAAAATATGAAAACCCCTGGTTACTTGTAAATAATTTAACGTACGACTCGCCAGATGGGTTAAGCGGAAGTGCTGATGCTGTAGAATGAATGTACGCGACTTGACGACGTTGCTGCGTGTGACTTCAGAACAGGTGTCCTGCCGCTGCTGCTATAGTGGACATTACTTGCGCCGCCCTCCGGAGGGACTTTGGATGAGAGGGTGTGACGTCACTGCTGGTTGCTGCTGTTTATGAACGTGCGGTACCGTTGTTCTGAAACTTACAAGGGAATTTATTAACAAAATGCATTCACAGCTTGCCGAAAAATCTTTTTTAAAATTTTAAATTAAATAAATACGAGGGCCATAATAGTTTATGAGGAGTATGGTTATTTAAAATTAACTTGTAAATTTAATTCTGGTTTTACTATATTTATGGGTGTATTATATCTCTGGGCGTGTTCGACCTTGGAAACTTGCGTGTCGAGACGTGCGTTAAATTTCATTTATTTCCGAATAATCTTCGTTGGTTATACTCTCCGGTAATGAAATCTTTATTCTAACTAATGTTACTGTTTAAAATCCATTCCTTAGGCAATTTCTTCAAAGGGGAACGGTTAAACAAGTAACTATTTGCATACAAATTTTAGTCTCTGAAAATGGTTTATTACAGTTAGCTGTGTGCACAGATACAATTTTTAATTAATAAAATATTATTACGGACGAGGGACATGAACACATAGTATACGTAAAACATAATGGCACTGTTTACGCAAAATATAAGATAGCAGAGAGGAAAGGAACACTAAATAACTAAGTAGGTACTAATTACAATACTATTTCCACATCAAGGTATAGCATACGAGGGTTAGGTAAATCTGCACTCAATGACGTATACCAGGGGGGTAAAAAGGAAAGTGCCCTCGTGGTACACTTCCGCACCGTGTAGCATAAAAGGATCCCACAGTAAAGGTTCGAAACATTACCAGATTGCGCCCCTACTGCCTGAAACTCGTTCAAGGCCAGTAGAGCACAGAAAACCGGCCCCTCTGGTCGGGTCACACTCCGCTAGAGGCCCAAAGATTGCTCCGCGTCTCATGCAAAAGTAGGGTTTGACCTCCTGGGAAAGACTACACTCTTCTGAGGCAGATGCGGGCAGAAAAGGGACAGCATTAGCATAATTCCCATTTCGTAAAATACACTTCACATCTCACTCCAGCTTCCATCTCATGTCAGGCTTAGCAGTCTGGATATCCACTTCAGGACTGGTGTGCATTTCAGCACATCCTAAAGCCCCGGGTAATGGGTTAAGTCCGTGAATCACAGAATTGCGTGAACCCAACAGAATTCATTCTGCCCCGTGTCAGTATGGCAGTAGATTGTGGGAAGTGTATGAGAATATTGGGAGTATTGGTAACTTAAATCTAGAACAATACAAGTAACATTTAAAGTGGGCAAGGGGAAACATTTGGATTGCGCGTGCTAGCGCGCCTTTTTGCAATACATAGGCGCTCGAGCTGCGTGGAAGTGCTGATGCGGGAATGTGTCGTTTTGTCACTTCGCAACTGGCTCGCGTCACTCGGCATGTAGCTGCAACGTCTCGTCCTTCCATATGGCAACTAATAACGTGATACGGGTTTTCTATCAGCGTACAAAAATCTCATAGTTTACTGGCATACCTTATTTCTATGCATTTTTCTTAAAGATATGTTGACTGATGGGCCAGCATAATAAAATCCTGTAACATTACTATCATAGTAATAGTTTCATTTCCAATAACTACATCCAGCGCACACAGATGATCTATATCTAAATTTAAATTACTAGAATGGTATTGCTGAGGTAAATTGTTAACAAATATCCTATATACGCAACTAGGGACTTGTGGTTCATACTGAAATTCTTTAAATTTTAATATAGTTTGTTATTTAGGTTTCAAATAATTGCTTCGTAAGTTTGGATATTGAGCTGTAAAAGATAAATTATTATTTGAACCTAACAAATTTTAAAAGTAGATATTATGACCATATTTTAATTATACTGATACTTAAAAGCTTAATGTTTAATGTTGAAAGTGGTTGTCGCTGAAATTTTGTTATTATTACTATGGAAATTAGCGTGGCTATGAGCGTAGCTAAATAAATTCATGATTAGGCAGAGCACAGCAGTAAGATGAGGTTTTTTGAACATCAAAATTATACAACTATTTACGTGAATATTGATCAGGGGAGCTTAAATGGAATACCAAGATGATAATTAATCGTATTAAGTATTATTACCATACACCACTACTATTCCAATCTAATTAGAAAGTCCCCACCTAGTTCATGTTGCCGAAGGCTGATTCTAGGAGGCGATTAACGACAGCCGGACACACCCATCTCCACATCTTCTTGGTTCACTGCCCCGAAGACAAAAGATGCCGCTCCCAGTATTACGCTGGCCTATATCGGGCGCGTTGTTTAATATTTTCGGCCCCGTTTACTAGCTGGTGGAGGGGGTTTCTGCAACTGCCTTTCACAAGTTATTACTGCAATCACGCTTTCGCTGTGCCAAAATGCGTATCTTTGAAATTGTGTTATTGAATGTCGGAATGAAATATATCGGATTTTTAAAAAATCGATAAAATGAAATAAGTTGCTATAAGAAAATTAAATTTACAACTCACACACTTATATGTTATTTTATATTGAATAAGATGTTTAATCTAATTTATATAAAACAAAATACAAAAATATTTTAGTTGGCGACATATATTTTAACGAAGTTAGTGCGTATATGATTGAAAATCATTATTCACTGAACATAGATACCTAACATGCAGAAATTTTGCAGCAACGATTTATTTTCCGAAGTGTTCCTTTTTTTTTTTAATGCGTGCCGTACTACATTTTATTACTTATTACCAAAACGAAAATAAATGAACTCGCGAAAATGGAGATAAGGATTTACCTAAATTGATGCTAGGTAACGCTGCGTTTATTTATAAATATATTAAATATTAAATTTAAAATTTTCTCGATTTGCATAGTTGTTTATTAAGCTCAAACGTTTTCATTCCTTTCCTTAAAATCAATATATAGCATATGTGTATGAAAAAACTTACAAAATGTCCATATTTCTGCAACTGCTTGTAAACAAAACAACTTTAAATATAGTTATTTAGTTTATAAATTAAATATTGAGGAAATTCGGTTTCGCCTGTTATATTTTAACTATTTTATGGTAATTGCGTGAATATTTTTTTTGGGCCAAAACAAATTCATTGAGTCTTGATTTTCACAGGCGTGTGGTTAGATACATTTTTTGAGTAGAACCATCGTAACATGTGACAAACTCGGAGTATTTTCATAAGCTGCCTAGCTTATGTTATAGTTTTTACAGTTTTTCTTGCAAAATTAATATTATTCGCTTTATTTTTCTGCTGTTACGTATTATTATTTACTCGATGTTCACAGTACTCCTGTCAGTTTTCTTTTGCTAACTTAACATTACGTCTATAGGAATTTATTCTCAGCTTATTATAATGCTATTATAATTTGATGTGTGACTGTCTTAGTTCTTATTATAATTCGTTCATTATATTTACACNTATTCCTACGCCCTAACACGGAGGGCCAGCATCAATCGCTAGCGCCTCGCGCCGAGAGCAGATTCAATACCTACTTACAAACTTCAGCATTGGCAGGTATCATTATTATAAAAGTATTACAATATGTAAAAAAAATGTTTTTCAGCTTAAAAAATTCTTGACCGAATTCGGCGATAATTGGTAGTGTACTTAGAAAGACCACAAATAAAAGAAAAAGTTTTATTAAGAATTTTCTTGAAAAATGGCTGACAACTTAAGCTTTTTATCTTCAAATTTAGGGCCTACCGTAAAAATGTCAGAATATTAAGTTTGAATAAAAAAGTTATAATTGTCGCATAGATGTCAAAACACTTAATAGTATCATCCATATTTTGAAAACGTTTGCCCACATATCATGCCTTTGTGGCTTTCCGTATTGATACCGTGATGCCACAGGTGGTTCTACTCTGTTAAAACATTACAAAGGTAAATACACAGATAGACTGACAGACATGAAAATCGCTTCACCCATAACTTGGCATTTATCTGTAGTAAATACGTGCTGTGCAAATTGCGCAATGAAAATGTTAAAAAAGATGTAGCATAAAAATCACTGAAACGCATGATATAGGACGCACTTTGAGCCAATATACAGTGCTTAAAAGGGCCATACAACCAGCTGCAAAGGCAGAAGTCTGCGTGCTAAGAGGCATATCAGCATGCCACTGTGTCGTGCTGCAAACAATTATCTCAAAAAAGAGCCATTCCATTGCAGTATGATCTATGTGGTAAATTTCAGAATGCATCGTGATGTATGCCTGAGGATACTATCCGCCAAGTCTGTTATGGAATGCCTCGTCATATCGTTGTCTTTATAGTCGTAATGTGGGACTTTACCTCACAATAAAACCGCGTGCTTTACGAATGCTAAAAAACCCACCTCTATGCCCTGTGATTGGTTCGTAACATTTTAAATAAGAAAAGGATGTGTAGGGATTTCCATGTCCAGCAGTGCATAAGCTCTATTTTTCTGCTCAAACTATCTTACAACATAGGAGACTAAAGCGTTGCTTAAATTGAATTTTGTGTAGAAAATGAGTGCTGTCATAATGCCACATTAAGATCAAAATTGTTTTGATATGACAATATATATTTTATGTATCTTAATAAGGCCAAAAAAGCTTTATTTATTAATTAAAAATTCCTTAGTTAGGTTATACTGGCATTAATTAATATGTTAGAAAATGTTGTTAAGTTTTTATTTTTAGCAAATGCGATATAAGTTCCTTGATTTCCTATTGACTCAACTCTCCAAAATACAGAACAAGAAGCTACGAAAAACATAGAGCTTTATATTTACTATCTGTACCAGTATTAGTGTATATCGTTATAATAATTATGTTTACGAAGCAAAATAAACAAAACTAGAATATTACGTTAATGTTGAAAATAAATGTCTGAACCATGTAATCATATTTATTAAAGAAGTCTGGCACAAAACCATTAATATGCCACATTTGATGCAAATAGTTTGATTTTAATTCACGATATGATGTGGAAAAAGTTTCCTATTCAACTTGTGCTGTCTTACAAAATGGCAAACCAAACAAGTAATGATAATGTGTACTTATAAAATAAATGGATTGTGTTCTGTGTCCATAAGAAGTTCAATCTAAATATGTGTAATTGTTAGGTGTATATGGTACACTTAACTAAAGTATTTAAATGAGAGCCATTTGATAAATAAGTGTCTGATACTCAAATATATTCACATTTTGCCGTTTAAAAATTCAGTACTGTTGTTAAGTCATGAAACCTTATTTCGTCTTTAATTTCTCGTGAAGATGACGAATATAATTTTATTTATAGTTATTATTACATTGAATATTGAATTAATGCAGTAAATAATTATTTTATTCAGGAAATAACGTATTACTTGATTATTAATTGAGTTATATTTGTCCAGCATTTATTTATATGACATAAACAGTTACTATATTTGGATTTAATGGTTTATCAAAACTTATAAAATATGTTATTTACATATTTCAGTTGACTATATCATTGCTTGTCAACATTTTACAGTTTACATATAATTCTCTTTACTTTGGTTTCAATTCAGATAATTGTGTGCCTTGAAAAAAAAAATGTTAAGAATTCCATTAGTCGCCTGCCGTTCTATATTTCGTGCTATTGTTTCTCTGATGGGCGGATGAGCATTGCAGCATTGCGAATTCTTTCCGTTTATGCATTTTGAGTCTCATCACCCACTCACTTCCCTGAATCTGTAGTTCTTGCTATGTTCTTGTCGTATACAGGCAGTTAGCAAGTGCGTCTAGGCACAATTAGTCTCTTCTTGACTGCATGCGACAACTATCGTCGAGAATCTAATATTTGTGCTCGTCTTTTGTTTGACAGCACTGCGTGTCTCGCTTATTTTTTTTTAAGGACAAGAGGAGTGAATTTCATTATTAACACCACTTGTTTCTTTTGTATATCTACACAATCTTATAAAGATGACTAATTTGTACGTAATAGTCGTGAACCATGCTTTAAGATAAAATAAATATTATTAGGCTGGGCGATCCACCTCAGTGGATCGAGGACTAACTATATTGTATATTTTGTTTGTTTACCGTTTCAATTAGGGAGCGCAGAATTTTTTTTGTGCGCAAATCCGCTGTTTTCAGTGTGCATGGCATCAGCAAAAGCAGAGTGGAACGCCTTGCGAAGCACTTTTTACATAATGTAACAAGTCCTCGTGACATTCGTGGAAAGCACGGAACCAGACCATAATATTGTGAAAGAAGAACTCATAACCCAAGATAGTATTCCCTCGTAGAAAATCCTACTACAGTCGTATGGACGAGACTAATTACACTCTCTCTACGCAGTTGAGTGTAAATAAAATAAATTCTTTGTACTTACAGAGCATGAACCAGAAGCATATATAATGTTGCAATTAGGACAACCGACGAAACCTCTAATTTCGTACAACTTTTAGTATAGATATTTGTCTCTAATTTTAACATATCGTTTGACAAAACAAGAAGGAATACATGTCACATGCGACAAATAAGTAAAATTTTTGCTGGCACCCTTTTTAGCTGCAAACTATATAAGTGTGTACTTCCAATGAAAGATGGCAAACGAAAAGATTTAGTGAAGTTAGCACATCAATATATTCCTCCATTTGATATGTGGATCTAAAATTATTTGAAGTCTGATGTGTCGCATAGTGATGTCTCTTCATCAATACCAGATAACGAATCAGCTATTCCTATTAGCTTCAGTTAATATGTTTTGTGTAAATTTACTACAAAACTCTTATATTTGACATGTTTATATTTCCTTAATGGTATATGTGTGTTAACTCTGGATACTAAAATTTGCTATTATCTAAGACTGGTCCACTATTGTAAAAGTAATACTTGTTTGTGTCTGTTAGAAATATAATTTTTTTAGAGCAGTTATGCAAATATATTTTTCTTGCATGTCAAAACAACTGTATTAAAGGTGATTGGAAGGGGTTATTTTATGTTGTGTATTATTGTTCTAAATAAAAAAAAAGGTAAATAACTGTCATTTAAATTTTTTTTTCACAGAAAGCTAAACGTTTACAACTATAACTTTTAATTTGCCAGGTTAAGATGTACCTACTGTACATTAAATATTGGCTCTTTTTTGTTTAATAATGAGCGTGTTGGGCAGTAATACAATATATCATAGTCGTTACGCAAATATTT
Source organism: Clitarchus hookeri (assembly GCA_002778355.1). Lineage (NCBI taxonomy): Eukaryota > Metazoa > Arthropoda > Insecta > Phasmatodea > Phasmatidae > Clitarchus > Clitarchus hookeri. Next base: position 197,600 of record NQII01002842.1, on the reverse strand, counting down.
TCTTTCATTTGTGAAAAGCAACGTAAATCCATCTCTATAATAAATTTATAATATTTGATACAATAACTAATAAAATCATGTCAATATATCTTAGAAATTGTACTTTTAGATAGTGTAATATTGCTCTACACAAAACTTCCATATAAATAGTTCTAATTTTTTTATTCTGTTTTTTGTTCTTTCTTAAAACATGCTAAAATTGCTTTGCATGATTTTTCCAACATCCCTTTCAATTCTTATTATTGTTCAACTGTTGTGCACACACTGCAAGTAGTAATATTTCCGATATACAAACACATATACTCAAAACGTTATGCAGATCACATATATTACAAGATACCCAAATTCTCCACCATTGTTGTGCCTTACTCTCTATGTGTGTGTTAATGAATGGGCGTGTGCCTGTGCACTTGTGTCTTCCATAAATGACTTTTGAAACTCGGAACCGAATTTCCTCAAGGTTAGTAAATGTATAGCACCTAGTAAGAAAATCTGACTCTTATATTTTTTGACCATGCCGAATGCGTATTTTCTAAATGGTGGTCATTAAAAATGTAGGGTGCTATGTCATATCTCGGAAACAATTTTACCGAGTTAAACTAAATTGGGATGATGAGAGTACATAATAAAAACATTGAAATTTGAAAGGAATATTTTTATTAGTTACCCATTTCGAAGATATATTAAAAATAAAACTTTAACGTCATATCCCAGAAAGTACTCAAGTCATTCCAACTAAATTTGGAATATACTAAATAATATGGTAGGCTATGTGAAAATTTGTGATTTAACAAGATAAGGCTTTTATTGTTAAAATTATGGACATATGAATATTTTAGTTTACTTTTATGTACCTACCGCATTGTTTGAGCAATTTATAAAATAATTGGAACGTTTCAAGTAACTGTTCTATACATAAATAATGATAATACATATCCCTCTTTTGTAGGTTCATTTTATAAGGGAGCACCGTATTTAAAAAATAAAGGTTTTACGTCATATGTTGGAAAAAAATAATCCGGTTTATACCAAATTTGGCTGAGAAGTTGTACTATGGCATTTTATGTAAACAGAGACATTTTAAATAAGTCAGACAATTATTTTCAAAATAGAGAACATATGTTATTTTCGTTCTGCCATAACTACAAAACCATGGAACTAATTTCAACATAATTTGTATACTTTCTGTTTCTGTTACAACAATAAGATATGTCAAAAAACCGCCTTTTCTGTCAGCCAGTTTGTATGATTGCGCCACATGAGGAAATAATGTTTTTGTGACATATATCAAGACAATAATATAAATATTATTACCACATTTAGCAACCAATTTGTACTACGGGAGGATATGTAAATTGGTATGTTTTAGCGCCTCACACAGTTATTTTCAAAATAACAGCTGTAAAAATATTTTAGCTGAATGCGGCAAATCTACAAAACCATGTAATCAATATCCACTTAACTTTGCATGCTGTACGTCTCTATTGAAACCATGCAAAGTCTGCATTTTCTGAATACAATTTATGTGTCATATCTCGGGAAACAATTTACCGATTTCTACCACATTTGGCAACATAGCATTACTACAGTCTGCCATTGAAATTTACGTTTCTTGTATGTCTGGCTGACATTTCTCTTACAACAATCGTACGTGCCTATACTAAGCCTATTTTCTCCCAAATGTATAAAATGGTGCCGCATGAAAAATTGTAGTATATATACCTCGTGAATCAATCGACCAATTCCAACCAATTTCAGGCGACAGGCTATACTTTTGTAGTGCATAAACATTCATATGACTTAGGAGTTAGTCACATAATATCAATACAACAAACATGTAATTATTTTCGGTTAGTATGCCATACGTTTCAAATAATTTCACACACAATTTATATGGTGGGCGTATTTCTGAAGAATAACATTTTTTTCGTAATTTATGAAGATAGCACTACAAAAAAATGGGGCTTTTATGCCTTACATCGGTGACCAATCAACCGATTGCAACAACATTGTGCACACGAGTGCTACAGCGGGTCATGTAATCTGGCTTGATTTTAAGTATTTCCTTATCTTGATCAAAAAATGTCTGGTCTGTAGACATTTCAATTTAGTAAAACCTCTCTTCTTAAATGTTAGAATGATAACAACCAAAGTTGATGCTCCTAATCCTACGTCTGTAACGTAGTTGGTTTCATGCCACCTTACAGTATAAGGGGTTCTTGGTTCGATTCCTAGCCAAGGTACGTTTGTATATGTAATAATCTCATTAGTTTTGCATATGTTTCTCGTTCAATCTCTAATGATATATCTGTCTTTCATGCATTGGAAAGTAGGCTAACTTGTTATAACGATAACTTCTTGTTTTTTCTGTAGAGTTTGTGAATTTCGGTGCACGGTTTTGAAAGCGATACACATACGCCTGCACACCAAAACATTCCTACATATATACCTACATTAATGTAATTTCATAATCCAAAATCTCCTTCGGAAATATAAATATAGCAAGAATTTAAGACTTGTATTAATCTTTATTCTTAGAGGAAGCCTCTTCATTTGGAAAAATTATAAAAACCTGATAGTGTCAACTTTGTAAAGTTTGTTCACGTATATTTAGAAATTCGAAAAATCAAAACAAAAATTTTCGTGTTTTCAATTCCTTATATTTTAAAATGAAATTTATTATTAATTTAAGTACTTACAGTAGGTCTTATCTTGGAAACGAATGCCAAAACTTGGAAACGAATGCTAAGGGAGGACTAAAAGGCTCAACCCTCCTAATAAAATCTCATAACACAGACCTTTGCATATCTGAGACTCAGAAACTAACACTATATATATATATATATGCTCGCCAGTATTTTTGAAATGGGTGGGATAAATTTTTTTGTAATACCGAGTGCTAGGGCTAAGAATTATTTGCCACTAAGTGAGAGGAGCGAGTAGAGCGAGAGCGAGAGCGAGAGAGAGAGAGATGGTTGGAGCAGTTGACAAGGAGTGCTACGGGACGAAGGGAAGACTACAAGAGCTCGTAATTTTTCGGTCAATCACATACTGTAAATCAGAGAAAGCTGGGTTCTCTCCTGTTTTCACACAAAACGGTTTCCCTATAGCTTGTCCATGCTGCCGGAAACAAAACTTCGAACTACACTGTTTATCACAATAGTATACAGTTTTGCACAGCAATTACTGTAGTAATACTGCTTTTGATTTCGCAGCTTCTTGAACAAACTTTTAATAATACGTATATTTATTTACGAGATATAAAATTTATTTGAGTGCAGAGTCGTGTCGTGATTTTAAAAGAAAATTTGAGGCATGAACATTTTTCGAAAACATAGATGAGTTGTGTTTAGTGTCATATTGTGGAAATTTATACTCAACGGTTATTTCGGTTAACATTTTGTGTCTTAATAAATATTAACACTATTACTATATAAATTATGAGAAATAACTTGAAAGTGACAATTTGGAAACTGTATGAAACTGTAGGTCCACAATTTAAATAAAACTGAACAAAATATTCAAACTAATTCACATAAATGCGCTGTTTTACCTAATTTGTGTAAGTGATAAGGACTGAGGTACCTTTATAAAGATGACTTTTTCATGCCCTATCATTACAAATCAAGATATTTCATTTTCCTTCCCGCCGCCACAACCACATTTTATTAGCCTACTCCCTGAACGAAAGAAAGGCTTATGAGATTACTTTCATTTCTGTCTCTCTTGTGTCTATGTCTGTTTGTTTTTGAATGCATGAAATGAATTTTACCAAACTCGGTAATGAGTACTAAGTAACGAACACCTTATTTTTATTGTTTGTGACCACGACCTGTGCATACTTTCAAAATGGAGACTATTTTTAAACTGATAATATGTCATATCTCCGAAAATATTCAACCTATTTCAACCAAATTTTTCATGTTAACAGCGCAGGGTGTAAGCATTTAAATCAGAGGCGGATATTGTTTTTGGTCTGTCATTTTCGAAGACAGGGCGCCCCATGAAGAAATAAAGGTTTTATGTTATATATCGAAAACAACTAAACTAATTCTCATCAAATTTGGCACGTTAGGTATACTATTGTATGTCATTAAACGTATTAAATTAAATTAATGAGGCAATTATTTGCACAACGGCGGTCATATAACTATTAAAGGTTTATTTGGTAACTAGCAAATTATTGAACCAATTTGAAACAAATTTTCTATGCCGAAAATTTCTATTACAAGCTTTATTTATGCTGAAACAACTACTTTTTCCACCATTTTGAAAAAAAAAACAACACATTAATTAATTAGGTATTTGTGTAATATCTCGGGAAACGATTAACAAAATCTTACCAAATTTGGCAAACAAGTAGGACTGTGGCAAATGATATATGAAAATATGTTTTACGTAATTGAGATACTTATTTTCCAAATGGCGGTTATCTACCAATTTTATTATACTATGGTGTACCTTCGAAACCATGAAATCAAATACTTTTTGACCTTGTATGCTTGTTATACACAATATAAAAATCAAATGTGTCTCCATTGAGTTACTTTTGTATTCCATTTTTCAAGATACCGCCGCACGAATAAATAAAAATGGCGTATGCCATATCTCCGGAAATAAATGCCCAATTCCTACAAAATATGGGAAAAAAGTAGTACTGCAACAGATTTTGTTAACTAGTACGTTTAAAGTAGGACACAGACTTATTAAAAAAATTGCAGCCACATAGCTATTTTAGTTTTGTATACTATGTGGTCGAAATTAGGCTATTAATTCCAATATATTTTTGTATGCTGGCAGTATATATAGCAACCATCCAATTTGTCCACACCAAGAATTTTGTCAACAATTATGTAAAATTAAAATTATATCATTTATCCGGAAAAATAGATTTTTGCCAAATTCAATAAACAAATTGCACTATGGCAGGCCATGTGGCTAAACTGATATGCTTTGAGTGAGTCAGGCACATTTTTTAATTGGCGGACATAAAAATATGTGAGCTCTGTATGATTTATCTATGTAACTACAAAAATCAATCTCAAATTAATTTTGTATACTGGCAGTATATATTATATCCACCCAATTTTTCTTTACAAATCCTCATTTCTTCACCATTTTGTAAGATAGCCCCACGTTAAACAATGTTTTGTGCCGTATCTCGGGAAAAAATCAACCGAATGTTTTCAAATTTAATGAAAAAGTTGTACGAATTGCGGCTACAATAAATATTTATTTACGAAACCATGTAACATATTTTAATTTACATTAATTTTAATATCACAATCATAGAATATGCTAATAAATCACCATTTTACCTCAATTAATGAATATCGTCACACGAAAAATTGAGGTTTCTTGCAATATCTCGAGGGCCCGTCAACCGATTACCACCAAAATTTCAATAAAGTTTTGCTACTTTAGTGTATGTAAGTTAACATATTTTAGGTGCGGCAGACATTCTTAATGGGGTTTACATAAAAAATGTACATTAATATGTTATATCTATGAATTATTTCAACAAAATCCAACGAAATTTTTGACACTAACACTATTTATTACAAGCATCAATTATGTATACGCATATCCTTTTCTACTGCCCTTGTTGCAAAATAGTGCCAGCCAGGTGAGTAAAATGAACATTTTGCCATACTTGTAGAATAATTAAAATTATTTCGACAAAATTTTGCACACCTACAGAAGGCCATGTAAAGTTACATTATTTAAATGGATCGAGACACTGATTTTTAAGATGGTGGCCAAATTAATACCAATTTTGATAAATGTGGTATATAAATTTGCCAAATAAAGGAATTCATCAAACTTTTTATCTCGACAGTAGCTATTAGAAATTTATTTTTTAGACAATTTCGTAAGAAACCCCTGTTTAAGAAAATAAGGTTTTTATGCCATATATTGGAGACCAACCAGCCGATTTACACCAAATGTTTCACACTTTTAGGGTTATAGTAGGCTATGCAAACTTACTTGGTTTCTAGTGGCTCAGATACTTATTCTGAAAATGTAGTTAGTAAACCCTATCATTCAAAACATTAGGCAGATTACTTTCGAAATTGATGCTCTAAATCCTACCTCCGTGATTCACTTGATTGACTGCACGCTAATTTAATTTTACGAAATTTTCTGAGTAGGAATCCCGGATAGATAACGTTGGAATTTTATTTTCTTGGTACTGTTGTTTATGTTTCTGGCTTCATCTGTGACGGTATTGCTGTCAACGATACGTCAGCGCCTACCTACCATCTTAAATTTTAAGAACTTCATTAAAGATTATTTGCACACATGTAGAAGATAGTATACTCATTAGTTATCAGTTACTTCTTGTATTTTACAACATATTATATATAAACTATATTCTATACATACAAGCAAAACTACTCTAGCATGTGCTTCGTGAGCTACAAATTTAAGTTTGTACCCAAAATATTAAAATGAATAAGTGGTTTTAAAATTGGGAATCCGAGGACACTGGCTGCTCGCTAAGGTACCGTGGTAATGCCAATATTTCCCCTTACAATAAAACATTTGGCTATTTACATGCTTTTTTCGTCCAAAATATTCCTCTTTTTGGCCCTCAAAATTTCCGAAATTTCTAGAATTGTGAGAAATATGCTTGCTGCTCAACGTGTTTGAGAGACTGCTCAGTGTGGCTGAATATCCGTTAAAATTGCCAAAACGTGGGCTACAATAAGCCGTCGATGTAGAATTTATTTTAAAAAATCTGTATTTTTTCTTAAATTCAAATAAATCTTATAATAACATACGGTGTAAATTTACAGTGTTATATACCTACGGACTCGTCTTTTGAAGGCAAATACGATCGTGTTGTCGTAACAATTATGTAACATCAAAAATTAACTACCGTATTAAATTTAACAGGGATACACCCCATACTACAACTAACTACAACCAACTCCCACAGCTCCACCTTGCCGTCACCCCCATCCCATTTCTAAAACTTTGATAAAAGAGTCTTAAAGCGAGATATAAGGTTACTTCATACATGGTTGCTGAGAATTGGAAATTATATTGAATATGTATGCCCCACCAAAGTTCCATCCACCGCCCTCCCCAACAAAACATTGTCCTCCTCTCTTACTATGACCATTTCCCCATCCCGCATAATGATCGATCTTCTCTTCCCCTCATCCTTGTCAAACAACCTCGTCAGACTGCTCACGAGTCCTTGAATGTATATCGATATGCTTGCAAGACATGCGGCTGACTGGCCTTTTTAAAACAATCTTGCAAAGATCTGACATCTAGGAATTTGCGCTTTCGTAAACAATTATTTTCATTAAATTTTTTTTACTTAACACATAAAAAATAACCAAACCTTAAAAAATACATTTAAATGTATCGAACATGTATTAAAAATTAAAAATCGGATTATAAAATTTATACGATGTTAAATTTGTATTTTGCCATGACTCCTGTGGGCTGATTACGAACATCACATATCGCAATATTCTGTTCGTTGAGAAGCGATTTTATCGATGTGTAGCGCATTCCGAAGCGAGTTGAGTATGAACATCTTATGTTTCGTTACTGTACTGCAAATGTTGGAATTGGATGGCGTCTAAGCGTGTGTGTACGAACCTACGTTTTGTGCGGCCAACGTCGCAACTGTCGTGCGTTATTCACCACGAGTATGATTGTCCGTGGTGAGCTGAAAGTAAATAATGCACGTATTTAACTTTGCCCTATTTGACGAAGAAATTTACTAAGAAAGTTCTTATAATATGTAAAACACTATTAATTATCCACAATACATTAGTTACTACAGTTTTTGTAGGTTAGAGTGCCGTTTTGTTTATTGGTACATAATGCATTTTGGTGACGTGATGTTCGTAGGTTATGACGTCAATAATATAAAATTAATTTAAATGACACGATTACTTACATCCCTTCGATTAAAATTAACTAACGTACAACAAATAGGCTTGTAGGCATATGACGCATTATTATAAAAACCCTACATGCATTGTACGGTAAGGCGTATTTAAAACATTGGACAATCACGTCACTTATGATTATAATTAAAGTAATCATTGAGTTATAATTATTTACTAACCTTTCGTCCACGCTTTTTTTACCCAATTGGGTAGGGTAATATGTATTTCGAAAGATACATTTGGACGAGTCGTAACTCTCAAATCATAAAAATTTTACTTAGATATATTTACAAAAACTGCAGATATCTTTGTTAGGCGTAGAATTACAGACAAATACATTTTCATAGGCAAATAAAGTGTTTCACGAATGTAATTTCACCATGGAGAAAAAACAGTTGGAGTATTTGATGGTGACAATCACGTTTTTCAGGCTCGCCACTACAAGACAAAAACATTACGTTACATTTCACATATCTTGACGACCAATATTCATGAAAAGTAGTAAACACACTAAAACATTCTTAAAAACGTCAATTCTTAAATAAACAATTTAAATAATGAGAAAAGTTTAATAATTATAATTTTATAATCATATGTATTATTTGCAGACTTATAACACATATGTTTTCCTTAATATCGAACTAATTTTAGTAAGTCGTCGAGACCGCTGTGTATTGCATATTTTGTTTGTGAATGCCAGTGATATGTCGAGGCAAGTAAACTACAACAAGGTAAGTTTCGTGCTTAGTATTTTATGGGTTATTTTTCTTTCTTTCCAACAATAGCATCTTCAATAAAATTTTTTCTCAGCCGTCCGTAGGACCATAGTTAAACATAACTATCAGTAAAAAGAAATATCACACATGAATATCACTGATGAAGGTATCCATATTGCGGCTTATATTACATGCACGAGCTAAAAAATGTATGACTATACACTACCCAATTTTGATATGTTTCCCTCCTCTAGATGGAAACCACCATGCCTACGATACTGGTAGGTTTACAGAAGTCAGAAACCCGAACCCCCATTGCCTGGTATGTTCTCATGAGACAGTCGTATGCAAAGCGAGATGTGAAACACATTTTGATGTCTACGAGTGAGTGAGTGAAGATGTTTGGACTGCTCTTAACAGCGAGATTTTGAGAGGCGATGAGGGTAAAGCGTAGTGAGAATGGAGCAGAGCCGTAGTGAAGAGGCGAGGAAGACGAGAGATCCTTGAGAAAAACCGCTGACCAGCAGCATCGTCTGGCACGATTCATGACTTTTACGAGACACCATCTTTCCAAAATATGTAATGCTTATTGCGAAATATTTCAATACCAAAAACTGTGAAGGAATATAAACTTTACCAGATAGCACCAATATTAAAACTTCTCACCAATAACTGGCACACGCATGAACAATCAAAAAATATAATATCAAGTCCTGGGAGATATTAAAATGTACATAGTACGATGCATTAACGGAAGCATGAGTCCATTTGAATATTCGGAACATCTAGTAAAAATAATTCCATCTCATCAAAAGCCACTGATTCTTCAGAGTTAAACAAATTTCGGTATTTCTTTAGACAAGAAAATTAGTTTCCATAGAATTATGGACGCTAAATTTATCAAATAGCTAGAATAATGAGGTGCGCCTCACTGCGAATTATTTGTCATAACTCGACCAATCCATAGCCCTTATGCAACCACCTCTATTCCTGCACCTCTCTCATTTTCACTCAATTAGCTGTGCCACAAATGCATACTCACTGTCTCTTGTATGTACGCAAGTCATGGTCATTTTCAAAACGCATCGTGACGACTACGACTACGAGGCACCATCCCGCTGAAATGTGCAATGCTTATTGCGAAAAACTTTCAAGCACCCGCAAATGGGAATTGAAGTAAAGTTTGTCGTCCCTCACCAAAAGAAACATATTTTACTGAAGGACAGTAAAAACCAATAATGCTAGTTCCTAGGAAATTTTAAGTATACGAAATATTTAATATGATATGACAGCATGAATCCATCGTGATATTCGGAATACCGATTATAAATTAACTCTAGCACGAAGGCCGAACCTGTAGAAATACATATGAACATTGACGATGTTTCAGTCCAGGCATGTTAGCGTATCATAACGATACCCATGATAAATTTTCGTAGAGATATAAGTGGGTGTTAGAATGTCCATCTTCGGTGTTAATTTTTGTGGCACACTTCGTGCACATCCTTTCTGCTACCACCCTCAAGTCCCAGAAGAGTTCTGATTCCCACTTACTGACTTACGCCCTATTGGCCCTACATGATGCCATAAAGATAAAAAAAAATATATATAGCAAGCAGATTACGAATAAATTCGCAAAGACATTTGCAACATATGCACATTAGCGCAATAAGGTATTTTACCTATTCTCAGAAAGAAAACATTGGGCTGCAGGGGAAATCACTTACTTCAGAAAGGATACTGTAATCTGCAAATGTATGAAAATCTAAATAAATCATTTCCGTCCCAATCAGCGAAAAAAGAATCCCCTAGTTCACTCTTTCAACTATGATATCTTGCACGTTGGCTGCAGTAGTGCGGCAGCTAGAGTGCTCGCCTTCCATCACGAACACATCGGCTCCTTCGCTCAGGACACATATTTGCTACCACAAGATAAGTCCATTTATCACTCTGCTGCTTAGCCCTACCACAGCAATCCAGGTTCATTTCCCTGCAGGACAGGTTCTCTTGGGTGCGTTTCCTACCACAGGTCGCCTCAAGCCGTTGAGCACTGCAAAATTCTCTCTCTCACACTCCTTTTTCAGCTACAAAACATGCGATATATTCTTAATATAAGTTATTTGGTCATTTCACACTTAAACATTTTTTGCTAAAAGTAAATTCTCATAACTTTAAATCGAGACTGCAGCGCTCACCTCCTGCTACCAGACCACACCTAAGAGTCCTGCCCCCTTTCCGCCTAACAGCAGCTACCCGGGGGTACGGCTCATAGTCTTCGCACATCTGCTCTTCGCCACCCCTCCAAACGCACCTACGACACCGAGAGCCAAGTTCGATCCTCGACGTGTGCACCAGGGCTTTTAAGCACATTATAATCGTGCCAGACGATGCTGTTGGCTGTCAGGTTTTCTCGGAGATATCCTATTTCCCTTGCTATTTTTCGCCCTCATCGACTCTCATCACTTCGATGTTGAACATTCTTCAAAAACCATAGCTTAAAAGTCAATCTTCAAACCGAAAGCTTGAAAAACTGACGAAAAAAAAAAAAAAAAAAAAGGAAAAATTTAAATTATGTTATGTCGGAGATTTCGGGTGTACCTAAAATACGTCAGCTTCAGCACTGTGAAGGGTGCGACTAGGTGTCGACTGAGCTATAGTTAATTTATAAGTCTAAGATAATATAACATACCGCAGGAAGACTCGGTGGCCGCAAAGTTCGTCAGTTTTTGAAAAGTAGTTTTTTATGTATAGTTTTATCTATTGTTTTAGGGGTATGATTTTTGAGGAATGTTTAACACCGTGGTGAGAAGAATCGATGAGGGTGGAACCAGAGTAAGATAAATGGGCCTTTCCGAGAAATATTGGCAGCCAGCAACAACGCCTAGCACGATTATCGCATGCTTAAATCCCCTGGTGCATACGCAGGGAATGTAACCTTATCTCTGTGTCGTGGGTGCAGAGGGGGCGAATAACGTAGATCAGAGGTGTGAAGATCATGAGATAGCCCTCAGTGTACTGCAGATAAGTGAAAAGGGGAGGAAACTGCATCTGACTGGTAATGGGAGGCGTGTGCTGCGGCCTCGATGTGTTCTTATGGGAGTTTACTTCCCCCCTCCCCCGTCGGCAAATAGAACAAGTGTGGAAGAACGAATATCGCTTCTATGGAGAATATATTGTCTGTTTTGCTGCTGAGAAAGGTGTGCGTGAGGGACGGTTTTACAGCTCTCAACTGCTGAGAGTGAACAGTGGTAGGGAGCGTCCCGAGAGAATCTGTCCTACCGCGAATCGAACCTGGTGCCAGAATGCGAGGGCAAGGTAAACGGGAGTTCCCTGAGAATTCCTTCCGGCCAGCAGCAGCATCATGTGCAAAAATCTAGGATCGAACCTGCGGGGAATCGAACATGGCGTGCTACGTTGGAGCAAAGCAGAGGTGTGAAGAATGGACTAGACTTTAGTTTGCCCTGCCGTGCGAATATGTGTATTGAGTAAAGTACCCTGTGCATGTGTTCATAATGGTAGGCGAGCACCCTAGCTGCTACGTTGCTACCGCCATCTTTCTTTTACTACGTCGCGGCAGATGTCATCGTTGCAAATGGAACTTGGAGCTTTTTTCGCTATGGGCCTGAGCATATGTGTTCAGATATTCATAATTTCGCAGATTGAAGTAGGCTTTCTGAGCAAAATAATTTTCCTGCAGCCCTGTGTTTCTTTTCTGAGCATGGGTAAAAAACCTCATATGTACCAATGTGTGTAGGTTTAAATTATTTCGCGAATGTATTGCTGATGCATTAGCTTAATATATATATATATATATATATAATGGGGCTGAATTCGACCGATACATTTGGTGTGGTGAATCTTTATGTAAAATCAAGTGGAAATTATATAGAACACATTGTACTTAAACTAAATATTAAGGGCGAAATACGTCCCTGAAAATGGAGATTTTGAAAATGTATTTTTGCGAAATATCGGAAAACACGCAAGAGAAAACTACAATTCGCGGAAAATTATTTTATTTTGTCGGGATCTTCAACATAAGAGCTAACTCACATTAATAACACCACCCATTATGAAAATAACAGTGGTGGCCACCCTCTTATTGTTGGCAATTTCATAACCGTCGGGAATTATGAAAGTTTGATGCTGGTTTATTGAGCAGAATGACCTATAAAAGAAAAATGTCCCTCTAGTTGCAACTGCCTAGGACCCACCATTTTCGTTTAAAATACACAGAATTATTCCACTAGATTCCGCTGCAGCGATACAGTGCTTCGTATATAAGTGATACCTGCCGAATACTGAAGTTTGGAAGTAGGTATTGAATCTGCTCTGTGGCGTGAGGCGCCAGCATTTGATGCTAGCCCTCAGTGACAGGGCGTAGGAATACGTCAACACTGTTGTCTCTAGGCCCACTCTACTATATAAAAATAAGTCGGGTTTTCCTTCCTGACGCTATAACTCCAGAACGCACGAACCGATTTCCACGGTTTTGCATTCGTTGGAAAGGTCTCGGGCTCCGTGAGGTTTATAGCAAAGAAAATTCAGGAAA
>NQII01002842.1:48703-179854 GCA_002778355.1 Clitarchus hookeri | reverse complement strand
CGTTGCGTGTTCACGAGTTGGGAAACCATCCGCTTTGTTTGTGTTAACGTCAGACCAAAAAACAAAAAATGTGGTTTACCAAAGAGCACTTCAATGAAACGTATTTACTTTGGATTCACTTTCATTTACTTAGAGAAGTTCAATTCATTACTGTTGTGAAATGAAATAAAATTTTCCTTTTCAAATATAAAAAAAATGTTTCTTCATGTTTTAATCACCAAACAAAATGTTGCATAAAACGAAGCCATCTGGTGGCGAAACGGAGTTCGCCGGGTTTGCTAGTTTACTAATAAATTATACTTTATTTGCGATTTCACATAATCGAGTTTTATTGTTGCCTGAACAGGTTAACTGGTACATGAACTCACGAGACAAACTCTTCTCCCCTTTTTTTATGCGTTTGACGTCGCGATTGGCGTCGTGGGGAGGGGGCAGGATTCTTCACACCTGGTGTAGAACTACTTATCTGACACTGCGGCGTTGTTTTCCCTCGGCTGGCGGCTTGGAACTGCTCCGGTGCTTGGTGGGGGCGTCCCGACGCCTGGCCTCGAAGTTCCTCATTCTCGGGTCCACGCAGTACTCTGNGGTTTGCTAGTTTACTAATAAATTATACTTTATTTGCGATTTCACATAATCGAGTTTTATTGTTGCCTGAACAGGTTAACTGGTACATGAACTCACGAGACAAACTCTTCTCCCCTTTTTTTATGCGTTTGACGTCGCGATTGGCGTCGTGGGGAGGGGGCAGGATTCTTCACACCTGGTGTAGAACTACTTATCTGACACTGCGGCGTTGTTTTCCCTCGGCTGGCGGCTTGGAACTGCTCCGGTGCTTGGTGGGGGCGTCCCGACGCCTGGCCTCGAAGTTCCTCATTCTCGGGTCCACGCAGTACTCTGAGTTTGACGAAGTCTGACTGTCTTTTCTCGGATTCTTCCCGCCGCACGTCCCACTTGACGGCCTCCGACTGAGGTCGACGTCGTGATGCATTCTCGATCCTCGACTGACTCCGACTGACTGACTAACAGCTCGATCCGCGACTCACTGATTGTCTGACTCGTTCATTGCACTGGCTTCGTCCGGCTCCGACCCGGACGCCTCGCTTCAGGTCCCCCAACTGACTGATCTGTTCCTCCCTCCTTCCCATGGTTTTGTAGCCTCCATCACCATATACAGCTTGCCCCGTCTCTGCATGTGGTCCGGGGTGCTTTTCGTCTCCCTGGGTCATAAAACACATGCCCCTGCTGCTGTGGTCCGCAGCCGGCCTGGCATCGCACCTTGATTCTGGCCTGGAAGTTTATTGTTCCGTTCTGCACGTGCGGGAACTCTTGGGTGGTCTCTTTGGTTCGGCACACTTATGCCTCCGGATATTGTGTCGTTATTCTCCCCAGCACGCCTGCTAAAAGCTTTAATGGTTTATTATGGTACAAGCCTAGGACAGACGCCGCTGGTGGTGGGATCTCGGTGTCCCTTGGGCAGCTGCCAAATGGAGCTGTGTCCATGCCCTGGTGCCTTCCGTTGTCTTCGGATGTCGTCTGCATGTGCAACTGTTCCTGCACGTGCAGAAACCTTTGGTAGCACGCCTTCGTAGCTGCGAGGCGCGGTCGCGCCCTCCTGGCGTCACTCTTCCGCCGGCATGTCCGCTAACCCTTAATCTTTATTGTCGATCGTCCGCCTGCGAGCTTCGCCAGAGAGTGTGTTCTGACGAATAAAATATAGGGACGCAGAATGCGTCAAACTGTCCACCGCTCTCTTCATCAGTGCACGCTCTTGCATTTCTTCCTCTTATGGTTGTCCTCTGGGCTAACCGCGGTTCTGTGCGCGCGCGCGGCGCTGCGCTTGCATTGCCAGGAGGCAGCTAAAGCAGCTGGGGCGGTCATCTGCTTCTGACCTCGTTAGTGGTGAAGAGGGGCGGTCCCCCTCCATACTCTGTCGCTTGGCACTGGCAGTGCGTCTAAGGGAAAGTTAGGGCTTCTGCTTCACAAACCAGTTTGTGAGGGGCACACCCTCTTGCAATTTAAGAACATCGCAGGCTCGCAAAGCCCTGGGGGTCCGAGCTTCTACCTGCTCCATATTCCCTGGCATGAACAGGGGGGGGGGGGGTTGTCTCACTCTTTGAAAATTGACAAAAAGTACAAACAAAATAAACCCTGGTCACATTGCACACTCCTCTTACATCCTTACAATTAATTTCACTGGTTCATTACACACTCTGTTCTGCCGCACTACCCGGCCAGTCCAGGCTGGGTCATTTTTACTGAACAGTTTCTCATTGAACAGTTGCCAACAGGTTATGCGAGCAAGCTCCCCTTACTACTTAGGAACAACAATCCTGTTATCTTATGAGCCTCTCTGCTGCTCCGCAATAGCGGTCTGACAGTGGGCGAAGATAAGCAGCATTGACCCTAGAGGTAAAATAAACACACTTTATTCATGGGGCTGGTCGGCCCTTCAACACAAAAAAAAAAAACACATCTTTTTCTTCTCCTACCTTGTGACTCGTGACTCGTACCCGAAAGAAACAACTTACAATGGCTGAGGCTCTAAACCTCGAATTCTAATACATAGTTACACCTTTTTATCCACGTAACTTGCCAACGGTAAACAACAAGCGAACATTGGTAAACCCTAAATAACCATTGCTACATAATGAGACTGATGAAGTGAAACATCGGTAACAATAATAACCACTCTCAAACCTAGCGGTAAACGACTGGTACATAATTGCGCCTTTCTCGGGGTTAACAACGCCATGCATGGCTCTGGCCGTGACGTGAACACACATTATTTATGAGGGCAGGTAGGCCTCTCAAAACCAACTTCCTGGCGGTCTTTTACTTACTCTGACTCTGTCGGTAAAAAAAACTCATATTCCTATCCCGGCTGGTGGCTTAACTCTCGAATTTCACCTTACCCACTAACCCTTGTTAAATATAACACCAACTCTGCCGAGCTAAAATCACACGAATTTAAACGTATTTTAATTACTGCGGCACTGCCACTTTACCGCATAAATCCACCACATACCTTAAGAATTTGTTATTAAAACTCTAAGCCAAAGACTCCAAAAGACAGTACAGATTTTTTCAACTTGTAGAAATTTTTCCAAAGTTTTTATTTCCGAACTTTAAAATCACCATTTAACCTAGAAATCGGTCTCTTAAAAATAATCCATGTTAACGCGAACCTTTTACATAGCATAACCTTTCGTTCTACCCATCTCGAGTCATCGAAATAAAACCTATAATTTTTCCGACACTCAGCCTGTAATCCCCACGCATCTCGCGTCCCACACGCCCGCGTGGCCATCTTATGCGCGGTGGGCGCCTAGCCATTGGCCGGAGCTACGGCCACTCCCGGGCCTTTAACCTCGTAGATTAAAAATTACTAATTCTTACCTGTTTTTCAAGCGATGCTTACTGACCTACGGACTTTTCCAGTAGTAATACTTTAACACAATATAAAATGCCTGATTTAAAAACATGATTCTCTCCCTCAGCGTCGTTACGCGAAATATATTCGTCACAAGCGGCCCACTCATACAACAAAAACGTATTATAAAATTACAGCCAACGTCATAAGCCATGACAATTGAGAAATTAACTAACTCAACTATGGTTCTCTACCCTACATTTAGCAAACAGTTTTTTTCAGTAACACTTTAAATACTATATACCTCCCGTAACTGGTATATAAAAGTTACAAACATCAAAAAAAGTACACTCTTTATACATTCATTCTTAGAATTTTCCTTGTGTCACGAACTAACAAATTTTAACGCACCTTAACCAAACTTCGGTAATTAAAAATTATTAAGGTTATTGCCACTCTCTGTGTAGTGACAGGTTGTAATTCTTACTGGAATTTCTTACTGGTATATGTTGGGTTATCTTTTAACACACTCCCTGCCGCCTGACGAGCGGTCTGATGGAGCAACGATACACAAAACGACACTGCCTCTGGCAGTGAAGTACACACACTCATAAACAATGCTTTACAGTGGTAACCAACAAGTACAAACACTGTTGATACACAGTGGTAAACAAAAAGTAAACAAAATACAAACATCGGTGAACATCTATTAATTGGGGACACACAAGTGCAAACAATTAGTCACTGGCAAACAGTGCTACTGATGAATTTAGCTCGGGTACAATGAGACAGATGTCGTGCCTCTTTTGTTGCAGACTTTCGTGGTTTTCACTGTGCATGTTAGAACACATAATTACACTACAACATTGACTTGATAAGCTGGCTGGAGGCCTCTCCACCCTTCGTACTTGCGGTTTTGAAATTAATTAAACTAATCGGGCGCTTTGCACTCGGTAAAAAAAATATCTTCTACTGCACGGTCTCGCCTTTGTTTCTCTATGAAGAGGGGGGTGTAGTGTGGTAGACACTTTACCTGAAGCTGACCGCCTTCATGGCACCTGGAATAGGCGGGGCCTGGAGAAGTCCCGTCAGTTGTTTATGTACGGCCGGCTGGACTCCCCGAAATGTGGGTTTGGACAGCCTGCTGGGTAAGGGAGGGGGGAAGGCCCCCCCGGCCATCTCTCGTTCAGTTGACATCCGCGGGCTGCTGTCTCGTCCCGCCGATTGGTTGGGTCTGCATGGTACCGCCTCGCCTCGCTGAAGTTGTCTACGTTCGACTCTTTGCCGATGCAGTCAGCTTTCTTCCTTCTTCATTTTCTCTGCGGCCGTTTCTTCTCTCGTTTCTCTTCGCTTGTCCGCTTCACCCGGTCATTCCCGTGCGCGCAGAGCTTCTGCTGGCGCTTTAACTCCCGTGCGCTCGCCTGGGTTTGTTTATCTTCGGACACCGACTGTGCGATCGTACTGGGTTTATTTGGCAGCTTGCTTTTACCCTTATCTCGCAGTCTCTGTACCATACAGTGAACTATTTTCCTGCCCTTTCTCTGCCGCTCCTCCGAGTGGTCTTATGGTGGGCGGAAATACTGGTATACATGTTCGGAAAGGGTCACTATTCCCCATCCAGGGAATATTTCCCCGGCGCTCCGATTACTGTAATTATGTTTATCTTCGGGCACTGACTGCGCGATATTACTGGGTTTGTTTTGGCATCTTGCGTTTACCCCTATCTCGCAGTCACTGTACCATACAGTGAACTATTTTCCTGCCCTATCTCTGCTGCTCAACCGAGTGGTCTTATGGCGGGTGGAAATACTGGTATATTTGTTCGGAAAGTGTCACTATTCCCCATCCCGTGAATTAGTACTTAGATTTTCCTATTTTATCTTTCACTGGCGCTCCGGTTACTGTAGTTTGTCGGCGAGGTAGTTTACCTGTTCGCCTGAACCCACGTCCTTTTCACCATCCAGTGAAAGAGACCTATCTTCGCTAATATGTCCTCCTGCCCACTACTGGCATCTGCTCCACGTTTCCGCTCCCGTTCGCTAATTTCTCCCTCGTTTTTCTCGTCGTTCGTCGGCACGGTAATTACCTGACTGCCTGACACCTTGTCCTTTTTCACCATCCAGTGAAATATACCTTCCTTTCTTCGCTAATATGTCCTTCTGCCCGCGCCTGACATCTCCTCCGCGTTTCCTCTCCCATTCGCTAATTTCTCCCTCGTTTATTGGGACTCCTTAAAGTAATATTGCTGGATGCTACAGGGTGTTTTGTCATAGCCTCCCTGATGTCTGTGTTTAGCCTGGCTGGCTTGTTATCTTTCACCGTCTGGTGACCTAGTAACCCACTGGGGGTTTCTATTCTTTTCCACCTTCCTCCTAAACTCCACGCACCCCTGCCACCAGCCCTTTTCTCGTCTGGTTTATTGCCTCGCCTTGCTCCCTTCTCGGTTCTATTGTCGGTACTGGGTGCCAGGAGGGTTAATAGTATTTTTATTTTTATTTTATGACCCCCTCGAAGTCATAAATGTGCTAGCTCTCAGGGCGAGACCCTTTTCTCCCGGGTGCTTCAGTTTGTCCTTGCTTCCATCTATACAGACTTCAGCATGCCCCTTAGTTGGGCGCCAAAAATTGATTCCTGCCAAATGCTGAAGTTTGGAAGTAGGTATTGAATCTGCTCTGCGGCGTGAGGCGCCAGCATTTGATGATAGCCCTCAGTGACAGGGTGTAGGAATATGGCGACACTGTTGCCTCTATGCCCAATTTACTAATAAATTACACTTTATTTGCGAGTTCACATAATCGAGTTTTATTGCTGCTTGAACTGGTTAACTGGTGCATGAACTCATGAGACTAACTCCTCCTTCCCCTTTTTCTATGTAGGCTACATATGGTTTGATGCTGCGATTGGTGATGTGGGGGGGGGAGGATTCTTCACACCTGGTGTAGAACTACTTATCTGACACTGCGGTGTTTGTCTTCCCTCGGCTGGCGGCATGGAAATGCCCCAGTGCTTGGTGGGGTGTCCCGACTCCTGGCCTCGAAGTTCCTCATTCTCGGGTCCACGCAGTTCTCTGCTTTTGACGAAGTCAGACTGACTTTTCTCGGATTCTTCCCGCCGCACCTCCCGCTTGACGGCCTCCGACTGAGGTCTACGTCGTGATGCATTCTCGATCCTCGACTGACTCCGACTGACTGACTGACTGCTCGATCCGCGACTCACTGATTGACTGACTCGTTCATCGCACTGGCTTCGTCCAGCTCCGACCCGGACGCCTCGCTTCAGGTCCCCCAACTGACTGATCTGTTCCTCCCTCCTTCCCATGGTTTTGTAGCATCCATCACCATATTCAGCTTACCTGGTCTCTGCACGTGGTCTGGGGTGCTTGTCGCCCCTCTGGGTCATAAAACACGGGGCCGCTGCTGCTGTGGTCCGCAGCCGGCCTGGCATCGCCCCTTGATTCTGGCCTGGAAGATTATTGTTCTGTTCTGCATGTGCGGGAACTCTTAAGTGGTCTCTTTGGTTCGGCGCATTTATGCCTCTGGATATTGTGTCGTTATTCTCCCCAGCATACCCGCTAAAAGCTCTCATGGTTTATTGTGGTACAAGCCCGGGGCATATGCTGCTGGGGGTGGGATCTCGGTGTCCCTTGGGCAGCTGCAAAATGGAGCTGTGTCCGCGCCCTGGTGCCTTCCATTGTCTCCGGATGTCGTCTGCACATGCAGGAACAGTTTCACGTGCAGAAACCTTTGGTAGCACGCCTTTGTAGCTGCGAGGCATGGTCGCGCCCTCCTGGCGTCACTCTTCCAATGGCATGTCTGCTAACCCTTAATCTTTATTGTCGGTCGTCCGCCTGCGAGATTCGCCAGAGCGTGTGTTCTGACGAATAAAATAGGGGGACGCAGAATGCGTCATAAGCAACACTAATCACATGTGTGTATGGTGAGCTGCTGTTTGCACTGTAGAGACAACAGTGGAGGGCATTTATTACTTTCTGTAAACAACAATTACCATGCATTTAAAAGCCAACGATACTACATATGACGATGTGTTCCTGGCAACTGTCAGTGTGAGATTCCCTACATGAAGTATTGTTATTGCCTACGTACCTGTAACAGAATTACTGTCACTGCTGTGTACTGTGCAAACTATTGTTTATGAGCCTGAACATTTATCGCTGCAGACGAAGCTTTATGCATGTGCGTGTTGTACGAAAGCGGTGGTCCTAAGCAGTTGCTGTGTGTGACCTAGGTCATACTGTTAAATAAGCAAGCATCAAACGTTTAAGAATCCTGACGGTAGGTATAAACATCTCCCGCCATTCATAAATCAGGAACTCAGTGAAGTATGGCAAAAGTGACATGTTGAGCTCGTATTCGGGA
Organism: Clitarchus hookeri; assembly: GCA_002778355.1. Classification (NCBI taxonomy): domain Eukaryota; kingdom Metazoa; phylum Arthropoda; class Insecta; order Phasmatodea; family Phasmatidae; genus Clitarchus; species Clitarchus hookeri. Next base: position 172,108 of record NQII01002842.1, on the reverse strand, counting down.
GGACGCAGTTTTGAATCCTGATCAGACCATCCAGAATTCCGTTTTTCATGATTTCCCGATGTCTCTCTAGGCCAACGCTGGGATGGTTCCTTAGTAAAGGCCATAGCTGAATACTTCCCCATTTCCTTTATTGTATGTTCCTGTGTTTAATGACCTCGCTGTCGATGAGACATTAAATGCACAAACTAAAAACGTATAAGCAGCCATACTGTATCACTATAACGTAAATAAGTGTTGCTTTTGACAAACGACATGTCGACAGTTGAAAGTAACGTTCCCATTACGCAACACTGTAAGGCCATTCGTTTGCAAACAAACATCTAACTAGGTGTCAGATATAACATGTAGTATACAACATGTGCGTACAGGCTGTGCGAGCGGTCTACATGTCTGGCACTAATACCACACTAGGTAGCTATGTACGATTTGACATGTTGATTTCCACGCCTGGCACAACACTTATCACAGCACTAAAGGCGCTATAGTGAATGCGGCTTATTAAACCCCGAGACGAATTGTATAAAATATCTAAGCAATCCATTATTTTTCACTTATATTTCGGTTAGTCAAGGTGCATGTTGTGTCTAAAAAAAATGGAACGCTGTATGGGGCTTAATTGACAGCTATGCTACTCGTCTACGGAATGGCAGAAAGAAATGGACAACAAGTGTAAATAAATTACAGGGATCAATTTCCGCACAGACAGCAGCCATGCCACACCACATTTGCGTCTGAAGAGCAACGTTTGCAAGAAAGCAAAAGTTTGGAGGTGACACGACCGAATGCAGGGCGCAGATGGACAGCGAATACAGCCAGGTTTGAAGAGGATGTATTGAGGCATGTTGAGAATAATCCACGTGGCAGTACGCGTACTATTGCAAGAGTACTCAACAGAATCAGCCGCACCAATGGTCGAGTGCTTCATGAGCAACTACTGCATCCGTTTTATGTACAACGTGTGCATTCCGTGGGTCCTGCGGATTATCCCCGACGCGTGGAGTTTGCAGCATGGTTTCTGGAACAACGCAAAACTCACCCTGACTTTTATAGATACATTCTCTTCACTGATGAGGCTTCTTTCAAGGTGACATTATACTTAATGGTCGAAATAACAACACGTTGAAGATGTCAATCCTTACACCTCATTCGTCCATTGCGAACAACAACGATTCAGTGTCAATGTATGGGTGGGCGTAATTCATAACACGTTGGTTGGCCTCTACTTGTTACCACACCGTCTCACCGGTTATGTGTACGCGGCATTTCTGCGGGAAAATCTGACGACATTACACGAAGAGGTCCCATTAAAAAAAAAAACACTTGTGGCCATGAGGTTCCAGCATGACGGGGCCCCATCCCACAGTTCGCGATGTGCGCGCGATCACCTTAATCCCGTATTCCCTGGACGATGGATTAGCCGTGCAGGTCCTGTTCCCTGGCCTCCACAATCCCCTGATATGAATCCGTTGGACTAGTTCTTCTGGAGTTTCATGCGCAGCCTGGTGTATGAAACAATGGTGGAATCCGAAGAGGACCTCGTTGTCTGCATCACTGCAGCTGCCGGGATTATTCGGGACAATAAGGGTGTTTTGAAACGTGTTCGACAAACGTTGCTGCGGCGATGTGAACTGCGCGTTGAACATGGGAGCCGTACCATCGAGCCTTTCCTATAAGAGTGTTTGTGATACATGTTTCTTTAATAGAACTGGTATAATTCCACAAATTTTGTTGTGAAATGAAATGTGTTACCTGATACCATTCACATGTGATGCGTTGTAACAGCATTGCTCTACGCTGCTACACCAAATGTTTTAAAGTTAAAAATCCCGCACATTACACGGCAGCAGCGATAGAGTTCCAGGTCCGAAGGCAATACAAATATCTTTACGTCCTGCATTGAATCACTCACCAACTGTCACCACAAACTAACAGTTGTGTATGCTTATTGATGTATGGTACGCGTTGTTCACAGTAGGTGTTAACATTGTGTGCCACCATCGGCTCTGCAGTGACCATACACGGAAGTCTTTAGTATTGCCTGCTTACTAGACGCTGTATCGCTGCAGCGGAATATAGCAGAATCTTTGTGTGCGTTTTAAACAAAAACGCTGGGTGCTAGGCAGTTCCAACAATGAGTCAATATTTCTTTCGTAGGTAATTTTTCTCAATAACCCAGCATCGTTCATAATTCCCAACTGTAAAGAAGTTAACGCCATTAAGATTGTGGCCACCCCTGTCATTTTCATAATGGGGAGTATGATTAATGTGAATTAGCTGTAAGGTTGAATATCCCAATAACGTAAAATAATATTCCGCGAATTGTACTTTCATCATACTTGGTTTCCGATATTTCACAAAAATACATTCCAAAATATCCATTTTCGGGGACTTATTTTCCCCTTAATATTAAGTTTAGGTACAAAGGGTCCTATATATTTTCCAGCTGATTTTGCATTAAGAATCACCTCACGAAATTTGTCGGTCAAATTCAGCCCCAACGTGTATAAGCTTTGTGACATCATGCAGGGTCAATTGGGCGCAAGTCTATTAGCGAGCATCAGAAATCTTCTTGGGCATTAAGGTGGTAGCAGACCCTGTGTGCACGAGGTTTTCTGCAAAATTTAACACCGATAATGGAGGATCTAGCTCCCAGTTCTTGTGCTTCGAAAAAGTTTCATGGGTATGGTTATACACTGGCATACCTGAGATTAAATATCTTCAACGTGCATATGTATCTCTGAATGTTCAACTTTTAGATGGACTGGAGTTTATTTTTAATGGGTATTCCGAATATCGCGATGGGGCTCATGTCATCACACCACATTACATAGGCGTAAATTTAAAATGATCTCTGTACTTGATATTATTTATTGTTAAGATTCAATAATTCGCCAGTCCTTAGTGAGACATTTTTCTGTTCGTGATTGATGGCAAATTTTATATTTATTCGCAGATTAGGGTGCTTGAAATTTTTACGCAGTAAGCATTACACATACCCACAGGGTGATGTTTCGTAGCCGACACAATGTATTTCATACCACATTTTGATATGAATGCGTCTAGCGTACACACAAGGGACCGTGGGTTCGAGTTTCGGGCACTGCTGGCAGAACGTTGATGCTTTGAGGAAGCAAGGAAGGTTNTAGCGTGAGGAGGTTACACGAATTCGACTGATTGGTCGAGTTATGGTGAATAATTGGTTGTGTCTTCTAGCTATTTGATCAATTTACTGCGCATAAAGCTATGGAAACGGATATTTTCTTGTCTAAAGAATTACAGACACTTGCTTATCTTTGAAGAATAAGAGACTCCATGATGATATGGTATTTTATTTTACCATTTATCTAGATTATCGTCTTCATATACGTATCGAGCAGTGTATCTAAATTTTTAATATTTTCCTGGAATTGGCATTAATTTTTACTCTTCATGCATTCACCAGCTCTCTGTGAGATGTTTGTATTTTGATACTGTATGGTAATGTTCATATTTATTCTCGGTTTCGGGTTTTCAAGTTTTTTTCGTCATAAGCATTACACATTTCCGCGGGATGGTGTCTCGTTTACATCACGATGTATTTGGCAGCCAATTTTGATAAGCCTCTCTCTTGCCTACATACCAGGCACAGGGTGTTGCGTTTCTCACCCCTGTACGCCTACCACTGTTGTAGACATGGTGAGTTCCAATTTGAGGAGGGAAACAGAACACTATTGGGTAATACGCTAATATAATTTTTTTCGTATATGCCAGTTATATTAAGGTAGGAATAGGCGCCCTCAATTTGCATCCTTGCACTATTTATATTTATTTTTACGGAATGTGATGTTTGTTTGTGGTCTGATGTATGGCAGAGAAAAATTAAATTGTATATACAGTACTACGGTAGGAACGAAAGATTATAACCCCATTACATTGTAAGTACAAAACTTATAATATTATTGTTTATTTGCCTCGAAATATCAATGCCATTCGGTAATAAAATACGTAAAAATATCGGTCTAGACGAATTATCAATGCGCATATTCGACGTTAAGAGGGAAACGACACGTATTCTCCTCCACGCCGCTGCCATAATCTATTTTAATGAGAGTGTTTTAATATCTGGCGTGCACTGTCTTTTACTAGAAAGGAGGCTTGTAGGTCATTTATGAAAATGTGGGGTTCATATCATCCACCAGATTTTCTATCCATATTTTTAATCGAGTTATATTAGGGTAGTGTGCGAAATTTAGGTACAAATTTATATAACAATGGCATATAAATACAAACATGATGGTGCACGAAACGGCTTGAACATGGTGTGAATAGGTAACGGAGCCTTTAAATATGCATAACTCCCATGTTTTCGGACTAGCCTGCTGACGAGAGGGGTGAGAAACCTTTGCTCGGCATGGCTGAAAAAAAATTCATGGAAGTTGAAATATTAACTGTTTCAGACCCAACTTTTCTCTGTATTTACAAGTGCAGTGTTTTTCCCGGTAAATTTCCTGTATAATTTTTATATGCCAACATTTTTGGTTTAATTCCTCAGTAAGGGATGGATCAGGTTAATAATTTCACTGAACTGAAGTCCCAAGTTTCAATGTGACGCAAGAAAACGACGAATTCTGTTCTTCGTCATCCTCTTATACTGGACTCAGATATATGTGCATATTTATCTCTTTTTGTGGAGGTCTGCTCTTTCAGCATTTGTAATATATATTTTTAAAAAGTTTATAGCAGCTGTGCTGTCAAGAATAGTTAATTTTTTGGATGGAGGAAAATAATTAATGATCACGATGGAGGCCTGGGTTAGTGTGGGCAATTAAGAACATTGTAAATAAGCTTGAAGTAAGTGGATTAAAATTGCATGCGTATGTGTGTGTAGCTTGACAATTTGGGCACATTTACATTCGTAGATGTTAGCATCCTTTATAAACTATTGTTAATGTGTTTTCTATATCAGAATATTTCTGTAATTAAGTCTGGAAAGTTACATCTGCGGGGAAAAAATTCCAATAACTTTTCATGTTGATCAAAAGAGCGATGGTGACATGACGTCTACCCTTGTGTGAATTTGTGTGCGCATGATCAGGTTTTGCATTGAAGTGATGCCACGGTGGAGGGCTGAGGGGAGTGGAAGTGTTCCGCAGCTTGGAGGGAGTGATTAAAACTTTCTCAGTCCTCAAATCTATGTACACAATTTTCTTCGTTGAAAGTTTTCTAGGTGTGGTGGTAAATTCGTATCATCTTATATATGTAATTGAGCCCCTTCGTGTATTCGTATGAGTAATTCCTTAAATTTTCTGTAAAAAAATTCTCGGAATAGTTATTTATTTTCCTGTCAGTCGTGGCTATAGGATAAGTCATTAAAGTAGGCTAACCCGACGTGAGCAGAGTCCTTAGTACAAATAAATGGTGAAACATATGTACGACATATAGTCTAAAGTTATTTCTGAAGGAGGAAGACGCCCTAGAACGTTGCGACTGGAAATGTGTTATACAACGTTAAATTGGTAACTACTTGCGAATAAGCAACTTAAATTGGCACACAAGCAAACGTATATAATGAAGAATACCACACAAAATTGTGTTACGCAGAGTAAAAAAAAACCTTTAATAAATTAAATAGGGGTTGGCACCTTCCAATTACTTAGAACTTTTTTATTCGGCTGTTGAAGCGATTTTACATTATATTAATAGTAAGCATGCAAAAAGCAATAAAAGGGCCGCCTAGGTATTTTCCGCTATACCCGACCGTTAAAGCATAAATCTCATGTTTATTTGGACGTCAGATTAGTAGTTGCCTGTGAAGAAGGCAGCCTGTCTCTCTCAATGTTGTTGTACAAGACATAACTTTTGACCACTTGATTCTTTTTTTTTTTATGCAGGGAAATAATCCCTAAGTAAATGGTGACAGTGAAAGATAATCTAAATGAAAACTAACGCCGGTTTCGAGTATTAGTGCTTTATTTTATATGCAAAGAGTTTACATGGTTTGTCATATGCTTAAAGTGTGAGCCACACATCTCTAAACATGCACGAATGCGACGCTAATATGACTGATGCACACGCTGCAACATACCAGGATTAGATTGTATAGTACGCAGTGCATCTTGAATACACTGCTAGAGATCCTCCGCATTGCTCACGTCAGGAGCACAAACCTCTGCCTTGAAGTGACCACTCAAGAAGAAGTTGACTGGGTTTAGGTCCGGTAATCTGGGTGGCCAACCCACTGGCCAACCTTGGCCAATTCATCGTGCTGGGTACTGCGCATCCATGTACTGCCTTGCTGTGCTACTAAAGTGTGCTGTTGCACCATAGTGCATGTACCTCATGTCGTCTCGTAGATTCAGTGGTACATTATCAAGTAGTTGTGGCAGGTCATCGTCATCCAATAAGCATCAATAGGAAGCTCCAGAATGCGGCGTGGGAAATATGTGTGGCCCAATTACTATCACGTCGATAATCCCTGCCCAAATGTTCAGATAAAACAGACATTGGAAGTGGGATTCCCGTAGTGGATGTGGGATGATGTGTGCCCACACATGCTCGTTATGGAAGTTGAAGACACCTGGCCTTGTGAAGGATGCTTCTTCGGTGTATAGTTCAGTGCCTTATAAACCTGGGGCTCAAATAGTTTGGCCTTGGAGCCACTCACTGACAGGTCGGTCAGGGGGAAGAAGTGCCTGCACTGGCTGGTAGTGATATGCGTGCAATCGGTTTCCCCTTAAAATGCGAGATACTGTAGACTGTGAGGCGTTTAGATAATTAACGATTCCTTGAGATCTGGCATGTGGGTTGGCTTCAACATAGTTCTATACACCGCACTCGATGTCTAGCCATGATCAGCCAACGTCGTGGTAACTTGCGAGTACAGTTGCTGTTTCACGTAAACGCTGATGAACTGAAGTGGATGCACGTGTATCTGATAAATGTCGAGCTGGAAACTTTTCAGCCTATTGACGATGCGCATCATTTCACCATGTGTAAAATGTATGTCCCTCAGTTTCTGACTACGTCACTCCATCGCACACATTATGAAGTACTATATCCTGTGTAATCTACCAACGCAATGCTAGCAGGCAGGCCACCTCGTCGCCATTTGGAACGATAAAAGAAACAAATGCATTAAGTAACTTGCCCGCAGTAACTTCTCAGCTATCCACAATCTTATAAATAAATGTGTTTGCCTTAAGACAGGGACATTAACCCGGGTATCAGTTCACGCAACATGCAAGACAGTGGTAGAGGCTGCGAATCTCCCATGCAACCTCTTATCTGCTTTCCAAATAAACATGTGATTTCTCAGGAAATGGCAGGTAGAAGAGGATACTACCAAGGCAACATTTTTATTGCTTTTTGCATGCCAAATGCTAACATGCTATGACAAATTGCTTCAAGCACAGGGTTACAAAGTTCTAAGTAATGTATGAAGGCGTGCACACTATGTCATTGCAATTTGTGTGGTTACCTGCTTTTTAAACGTTTACTTGTATGCTGATTTTAGTTGCTTAACCCTTTTAGACACACTTTCATTTACGATTTCAGGTGTTGTAAACAAAATATTTTATAATGCGTGCTGTACTAAATTCGACAATACATTTGTTTCGTTGTCACAACCAAGATGTATGTTCGGCTACATAAATATGAACCAATTGTCAGCTAGACCAGTAAGACAATTTGCGAATCATTTGCCCACAGATAATATAATTGGCTTTTAGGTTTCGCAGTTGGCAGTACAGACCAAACATTACCTACATGTGCGTAATGTACACAAATGTGTGCACTTAGTCAGAATTGGTCAATCACAAGATTTTTCCAATTTATCTTTGCGTAACACATTTCCAGTCGCAAAGTTCCAGGGCAACTACTACCCTCAGAAAAGGCCCTACGTTGTATACATGTTTCGCTATTTATTTGCCTTAAGGAGTCCGCTAACGATGGGTTAGCATACATTAACAACTCATCCTGTATATTTTTTACTGCTCATTGGTTATCGTAACAAATAATATGTATTTCATAAATTTTTTTGCGAGTAGTACATACAGATTTTACTGATAATAAGTCAAATTATGCAATAATTTTTTTTTATGTTAGTGGTGACTTAAAATTATTGCAGCACATGTGAAAGTCAAAAGTGATATTGCTAATTTTATTTTCAATCCATGGTGGGTACAGATTTTACACATAGTAGAGAATATATTTTTTTTTTGTAATTTAATAAGTAATTTCAATTTATACATTAAAAATTTCAAGCACTCCAAATTTATCTTCAAAAAGTTTGTAATTTTACAGAATTTAAATCTATGTTGTATGTTTGTCTGGGGTTGTGTTTTCCTAACAAGAGCCAAGGACCACAATATATTGCTTTGTGAATGATGACCAACTATAGAATGTTGAGGAGGGGGCTTGTGCAGAGACATCTTTAATCTGATGGGTTACTCTTGTACCTCTTTCCTTATCATGTGGGTATATAGGTGGTTGGTTTCATATAAAGGAGCTTTGTTTTAAAGTGGCAGAGATAAAAGCCAGGTCATCAGAGCAGGTAATGTTAAATTATGTAAATATTACGAATTTGTTGATAGTGGGTCCAGCTCCATAGAGTGATGCTGGTATGATGCCATCGACTTCTGTGATTGATATACCTTCGCCGTTTTTGACCGCACATTCGGATGAACTGACAGCGCCATTTCTTATCGCATCTGTTTCTTGAGCTGTACCATCCAACTATTTGGCCATGTCGTCTCAAGCCGAGTTCGGATAGTCGGCTGAATCAACTTGGTCAGAGAAAACTTCCTGTAGCTACTGTGACAAGGTACTTTCTCATCAACACATTGCACGACAGCATGAATTTCATGGCTGCACTAAGAATCCCAACGGTATTAAATATCATATGGTCCGATTCGCTGTTCTAACACACAGACATTTCCTGAAAACATGTATGGTCAGGAAAAGTAAAATGCAGGCCTCATCAATGCCTCGGTGCAAGTTCTGCAAGAGGAAGTTCTTGCACCCGCCATAGGCAGTGTAATGGACAGTAATTTCAATCCCATGCTACCACAACTTACATCAGTATGGATGACTAGCTCGCCAACTCATCGCCGAACACATTGCAGTCCCTGTTCAATGTTTACTTTCGATGGCCTAACCATCTGGGTCCAGCACTATATCGCTTCTGCTGCAAAAACTTTGCCTTCATGCTCCCGCATGATGGCACAAATTTATGAGTATGGTATAAAAAAAATTTGGATTTGTGTTAAATTATGTAGTAGGTTATGTATGAAGTTTTGTATTGCGCATGGAGAATTATGAATATTTATTTCGACTGTTTATGTAGTAATATATTTAATTTAATTTTTTTTTTATTCTGCTTTTTAGCTACCCTGTTTTATATTGTTGTTAATAAAATTACTATAAAGCAGGTATTTAAAAAACTCTTGTAATCTACTATGACTCCAAAGGGTTTATACAAGCATTCATACACTTTCGGAACTAGAAGTGATACCAGCTCAACATAACTAGCCTGGTTCTAACAGTTCGCAAATAATATCTCACTTTGCCTAAATATTTTTGCTTTCTTAAAACCCGAATTATGAATTTGTAGTAGGCTTCATAGTTATTTAAAACAAATATAAAAATCAATATATATATATATAATCATATAATCTGACTAAAGATTCAGATACGACTGATAAAAAAACGATTTATATGATACTTTGATTGCCTTTGAAAAGTTTTGGAAATGCTTAATAACGTTAATTTAAAAAAAATATTAATAGCTCAGAAAATGTGCGATAGTTGTCGTAAACTATATATGCATTGAATAAAAACATATAATTATATAAAAATTAATTATGTTCATAGTAGGACAATTTGTTTAATGCACACTCACAAAGAAAGGGTTATGGGTTCAATTCTATATTAGTCCAGGCAAGATAATTTTTTTATGATACCAGCTGTCTTGGAATAGTACAATTTTAATATCATTTAACTATTATAAATCGATTTTGTATAACAAATACAGGCTCTATATATTAAAGAGTATATTGTGAAGACTCCAGAATTTTTAAATAACAGAAATTGAAATAAAATTAGTCTTATTATTAATGGATGCACTGATTCCTAGATGACAAATGGTTTCACAATTATTTTGACAAGGCCGGTCAGCCAAGTTCCCCGCGAGCATGACGAAACAAGCTCAAAAACTCGCGAGTATAGTTTGATTAGGTGGGTTGTCATGGAGCGGAGGAAGGGCAGGTAGATTCATTTTGCGGGGGGCGAGGGTGAATGATTTAATGGTCGTACTAAGAGAGGATTGCTGAGTCTGGGGGAGGGTGATGGTTATTTGGTAGGTATCCATACAAATATATAAAGATATGATATTAATCCTTTCTATATAATTTCCGATGCCCGGGAACCATGCATGACGTGATGTCATTAACCGCTTTATTTGACACTTTTATCAAAGTCAAATAAAATTTATGTATGGTGGGTGATGGGTATTGGGTGGTGAAAGGGGTGTGATTTTAAGGAAGGGTGACAGGGCTTGGTTGGTGGTTGGGGTGTGGTTGGATGTGACACTTTTAATTTCAATGTGGTGGTCATTTTACTGTGTTACGTAATTGTTACGATTTCACGATCGTAATCGCCTTTAAAATCCGAGTCCATTGGTATATAAAACTCTATAATTATATTTTTAAATTTGCTTTAATAATTAAATAAATTAAAATTATGAAAACTTTTAAATAGTTATTTTTGTACCGAGTGCTTATTGTGGCTGATGTTTTAACAAATTATTCAGATATTCAGAAAAATTCAGCAGTCTCAGCCACATTGAGCATCTGGCATTTTATTTCACACATTTTTGGAAAATTCAGCCGTTGGTGGCAAAATAAAGAGAAATTTTATGGACAAAATTGTCTTTTCGAAAGCCAAATATTTTATGAAAAGGGGAAGACGTGAAATTATAAATTGTTTGGAGACTCCCTGTAATATCGATGAAATCATAGCACCTTAGCCAGTAGCATGTGTCTCCAGATCCCCATCATTTAGCAACTGTATTATAATCTACTATTGAAAAAAAAAAATTATTTCTAAAGTTCAGCTTGAAAATCAGGAAAATGTAACAGGTAAGTGGGCGTTGTATCTCCTTCAAGTGCACTTGTTCAAATCCAAGCATGGTCGAAATGAATATGCATGCTTCGATAAAAAAAACTTAAATACGCTTGTTAAGGGGGTAGTATCCTTAATAAATTTGCTCATTTTTGTGTATTTTCGTACTAGATCTTTATTTAGTACGCTATGAGATCATAACTAAGTACTTACAAGTTCAGTTATTTGTTTTTTAAATACGCTGTTAAGGAATAATTAAGATTTTATTGTCAAGTTATTTGCAGTTTCTCCATGATCTGAGGATAATTTCACGTGTAAAACATCCATTTTTAAAACTAAATTTTATTGTATTCTAGGCTTTAAAGTGCCTTATTTTTTTATTTTTCATTTGTAACCCACCGAAAGCGGTTCCTTTCTGTATTTCTCGAAACTTGAAATCTCAAAGTGCATTTGAAATTACTACTGCAGACAAACAAAAGGGAGCACAAAGAAACTACCTACGGCAAATCACGAGGGAATACAGATAGATTCAATTAGTGACATGAGAATATAGTAAAAATAATAGCTGGTGGAAATATAAGAGCATAACAGGTTTTTAGCAAAACGGCTAGTGGAAAGTGGTGCCCTCCTCACTATGTGGCAACTGTCCGAACTTGGTGAAGGCCTTGCGTGTAAGCATTCCACCAAGGAGGAGGGGGAGGGGAGAGGGTGGCCGAGAGTGCACAGGGAGCAAACAGCGAGAACGAGTTTCGGTATTCCCATGGTGTTGGAGGTTGCGGTTGGAAGGAGTGGGTGGGTAGTTGCCTGTAAGTCGTGGCGTGGCGAGGAACCTATCAGTTCTCGGAAATGTAATGACTGACAATAACAACTCTATCCAGCCCTTCCTCAGCTGATGTCTCTATACATAAATTCCGTAGGAAGGAATTGCACTCTACATACATATTTTTTTGTTAGGTTTATGAACATTTTTGCATTTTCATTTCGTATTTTGCATTTGCATTTCAAATGGCATTTTCATTCCTAAAAGACAATCCCAAAAGTACAAAACATAGCATTTTTTTTCCCACACAAAAAAATGTTTTCAATATTCTGAACTTACGAGTATGTAGATGCAATTTACAACTTCGCCCATGCACGAAAAATCTTATAAAGCTATCTGAACACAGTATTCTTAGATAACCAGAGGTGTAACAGATTAAAAGAATTGCAATCAAAAAATATGTAATTAGAGCAAATATAACTATGCCGAACGAACAGTCAAAGATTGATTCGGAGATGCGTGTCGATTCACTGCCTACACATACAACACTATTTATAAACTTTCGTCAAGTATACAGCACTTGTTTTAGAAAATAAGGTACTTGGTTATGGGGTAAATATTACGCAGTCTTAATTTTTGTCATAAATTTAACAGCAAAGCGGTTGCTGATTTTTTACACATTTGTTCACATGCTGCACATAAATACTGCACCGACTGAACTATTCCTAAAAAGAGATCGGCAAGCAGTATCTAATAAAAAAATTTATTTTTGTGTACCATGTACACAAGTTTACCATATATATTTATGACATATAATGCATGCTTTTACTGAAAAACCTCAGAGATACAGCGAGTATGCGATGGTTGTAATAATTAATCGGCAAAGCTCTTCAATACAGCTAAATAAAAAAAAACATGCTGGCTGATGTCGGTTGTGTAACGAAAGTTACATTTTACTTTTTTCATAATCACCAAATAACAATTTTTGTTATTTATTATTATTATTATACCATGGCTGATAGCCCTATTTAAACAGTAAAAATCAAATATAGTTGTTTATTTTTTAATTTCATTCTCAATCGGATACCATAGGTAATTTAATTCGTGTAAACATTTATATAATTGTAAAAAAAATTAAAAAATTTGGTTTTGAGATATTTATTAGCAAAGTCTATACAATAAAATATCGTAACGATGTTTCTTTGTTCTGTTTTCGTTTTTGTTATATTTCAATTACATATTCTTGTGTAAGTATTATTCACTCATAAACTTAAACAATGTAAAATGCTAATGGGTTTTTCAAAAGGTTTTTTTTTCTTATTCACCAGATCCTTTGCAAAACTGTCTGAAAATTAAAAACCACTACCTTAATTTTTGATACGTTTGCGGAATTCTTCCAGGGCATTTTTCCTAAAACTCGGTATGCTTCTCCACATCTTATATGAAGGGTTCTAAATCAGAAAACATCGTTAATACCATGAGGGTATTATCTCACAGCAGGTATGGAAACAAAAACTTATACAAAAACTGTCAGCGGCTGTAGAAGAAGAGAAAAGACTGGCAATAGAAAACTGAGACGTGAAGGAAGGATATCCTTTCATAACGAGCATTGTTCATGAAACTTGGTGTAAGAGAAGTTATGGTCATGTATGTTCTGCAAATGCTGGAATGGTAAGTGTGAATGACATAATAACGCAAATACAAGATTTACGTCTACCTTGCCAGTGTAAAAGGACAACTGTACTTCGGAAAAAATCGCGAGGAGAAACAAATTATGCTGATCTATCATAATTTTATGGTGCGCCAGTTTTTATATTTACCAAATAACATTGTTTTTCATGTAGTTTGCAGTTTAATCGAAGAGACCGACGTACCATGCCTTATATAATTAAACACAATTTTTCAAATAGCAGCTTACTCCGTTTATTAAGTAACTATATTGACGTTATTATTGATGACCCCTTACTGTGTAATGTTAATTTTTTACTTGGTATAATGGGAAATAAGTTTATTTTTAGTATAGAAAACTATGTTTTTCTATTTTTATCACAAATTGACAGATGTTTCATAAGCTGGTTATAGGATTAAAGTAAAAATAGCTGTTGGATGAACGAGGGAGACAGAATTATCCTGAGGAAACCCTACAAGTTTTCCAGATACGGCAGTCCAGCTGTTGTATTTGCGGTTGATTGTTACGCGACCACCTCTTTCCCAGGACAAAAATTTTAGGACTGTCGAATAATAGCGAGGTTCATTACGGAATCCTTAAAGGGTTGTCATTAGGAAAACAAAATTTTTGAATTTTTTCGCTATTATTTGAGATTCAAAGAACCTGAAATACATAAATTAACTTAAAATTCATTTTAATTTACTACCTTACGGATAGCAGCTCACGATGTGACGTCATATATCAGTCAAATGTCTACGGGTAGCGAACACAATAGCATGCATAATTTATTTCGAAAATTTTTGATGAAATTAAATATATCCAGATACGTAGCAGGAAAGTAGTTTATACACTTAATTAAAAAAAAATGTATATAAGACGTGTAAATAAATACAAAGAATTTTCTTTATTCGAGTCAAATGTCTAGTGAGCCGTAGCTGCCACAATGTCTTTGGTCATAGAGGCCGCTAATGTCCGGCAATGAATCTTCAAATAGGTATTAGGTATAATGGGACCTTTCTTTGTTGATATGTCTAACTTGTAGGCCTGAAGAGCTAATTTGGATATGACTTATAGGTGCAGACGTTGAATGGGAGTCCGGCGAGCTTGACCTCTCAGAATGATCCATTACGATACAGCCGCCATTCTCTTTTCCATTGACCTTTGACGTAGTAATTAAATGTTCACTATTCAAAAGACTCGAAAATTACAAGTAATAAATCAATAGTTAATTTTACACAGCAGTTATATTGATTATCATATTTTAACTTTGGTCTGCGCTATAATAATATCAGCGATCCTGTGGTTCTCAAAGATGAACTACATACCCCGGTACCGTACATCTTCCGTTATTTTCAACAATGTATAAATAATGACGAAAGTTTTATGAAAATGCATTAACGTAAAACAACTTGGCATTTTTAATCATAAAAACTTACTATTTAGTAGTAAATTTGTACAAACGTTTGAAGAAAATCAATAACATTCATTTCGGGGGCCACTAGTGGTCCGTTGACTAAAGTTTGAGGATCGCTGCGCTGTCTTAGGGAAAAAAAGGTGCAATGTTTATGCTATTCCTACGTTACTGAGTAAAAATGTTTTATATATTTAAAATGATTACACTTCGCTTCGAACTGCATGTGTAGAGTTAATAAGCTGGAGTAATTTTTAAATTATGTTCGAAAATGTTTTATTTTTATTTTTGATTCTTTCAATTGATTGCATTATTGACAATAGTTCTCCCCCCTAGCCCCAATAATTCGCACTCAATAATCCCTTTATCATTCTGAGTGAGTTACATTAATTCCCAATAATTTGAATGTATAAAATAATTGTAATAAAAATTATTGTAAATAACTTAAAATACCTTTTTTTTTAGGCAATGTTGGGAAATAAAAATTGGGAAGAGTTCAAATTTTGTATCAATCATTCAAACATTTGGCTGTGATTTTCACGCAATCAGTATATATAGCCATTTTACCGAGATAGTACATCTAGAGCAACATAAATGAATGTTTTCTATTTCTTTAATTTATTAACATGTGGCCGACTACACTTCATCGTAATACCCTCGAATGGAAGTTGTGAAATTCACTGCTGCTGATGATCATTAAAACAGTGATAGAGATGTGTAAACAACTGTAAAGTAAATCAAGCGTTGAAGCTGGTTAATGAAACCAAAACAAGGTTGAAAGAGTCTGTTATCAACAAAAAGTTTTTAGATTACGTAATTTTTGCCCGTAATAAAATGTGTATGCATGTTTTACACTGCCCTGGATATATCTCAGCCACAATAGCTTTTAAACGTATTTGGTCTTATAATGCATTTTCCAACAGCCTCTAAAACGTTGGAATTATTGGAAATAACATATCAACATCAGTTAAATTTTTTGACATCTTCTTCTGCATGGTCACCAAAGCAGGATATATATGTGACGACCTGCTATAATTACAATGCAATTTGTTGCTACAGCTTGTATTTCTCTGGTGGCAAAGAAGCCTCCAAAGATTTTGTATTCAGTCTATAATAGTTTATTTATTAATATATTTGAGGTAAAATATCAGAAAAGTAAGATAGCATGTGTTTTCCCCAGACTTGCCTTATTGGCGGCAGAAAAGGGAAGATTATTTACTTGGGTGTTAAGAACAAATTGTGTTACGTGGTTCCACGACATCAGAGTCTTCCCAATCAAAACAACACACGTGCTACCAAAATTAATCTGGTTCATCATCCAGAATGGAGCAAACTATTCCTGTGGAAGGACTTCAGCATTTGTTTTCTGAATATGGTGTATGGGTGAAATTCCTTACAGGTGATGGAGACTGCAGTGTTTTATTGAGAGCTAGGGAGTGGGCTCCTTTTGGAGACAAAATGAAGAAAATAGAGTGTGCAAATCACATCGTGCGAGGTTACACCTCGAAATTGCACACTCTAGCCTCAAAGACCAGTTTTTACTTAGAGAAGTGAAAAATAATTAGACAGATCATTCCTCGCCTCAGCTGCAGTTCGTAGAGTCATTAGAAATTCCCAAGGAAATGTTGATAAGCTTCGGAAAGAACTACGAAACGGCCTCCACCATGTTTTTGGGTGACCATTTGTTCTGTTGTGCACCATACTGCTCTATACCTGACGAAACTGTAAATAAGGTGCCATACTTACAGAATGCGAAATTAATGGATGAGATGCTTATGTTGCTAAATCCCATTGTCAGAAAGGCAAATTGTCTCGTACTGAACAAAACAATAAATGTAGCTTAAAACCTCAACTCTTTAATTTGCAAACAGACAGGTGATAAAAGAGTTGATCATGCAAAAGTGACATCATACAGGCAACGATGCTATGAGGCTGCTCTAGCACACATGGATTGTCCATCTTATATGATAAGTCCATGGAAAATCATGACTAGAAACAGTCCAGGAAATATTTGTAAGGAAGTCTGTGCTACGCGAAAAAGGACTCGGTCATCAAAAAGGCTAAATTTTTGTGACGAAGGAAAACGCCAACGCAAAAAAAGGAGAGAAAGATCGACAAAACAACTGGTGACATTGAGTATGGTCCAAATGCTGCAAAACCTTATTTAGCTCCCAATGATCTTCAAAGCCAGATAAACACAATTTTAGGGAAGATGCAGGAAGAACCTGGTTCTATGACGCTATATTCCACATTAGAACGAGCTACCGTTTGACAGCGTAAAAATCCATTGTGGATGCAAGCAAGACGGCAAAGACTAACTTAATCATGATTCGGCGTTATCTGTTGTTTGAGGTATGTTTTAAAAAATATTGCTGTATGAGAAATATGGTAACAAATAATGTTTTTGGAACCGAACTCTATTCACCAGCTATTATTAACGGACGAGTTCACGAAAAAACCCATATCCGGCTATGAGAAAGAAAAGCAGACAACTGTAGCACCTTGCGGCATTTTTGTTCACCCTGATATACCATACCTTGGAGCAAGCCCAGATAGAATTTGGAGAAATATGGCTTTGTTGAGGTAAAGTGTGTACCATGTATAGGAAGCATGTCCATTCGTAAAGCAGTAAAGAGTAAAAATCTCTGCATAGAAACAAAAAATGAGAATTTGCAACTTAAATATCATAGCGGTACAGATACAAATGCAAGGGCAACTCCAAATATCGCACAGAAAGTTCTGTGTCTTGGTAATTTATTGCGACAGTGGAATTGAAGTAATAAGGGAAGAAAGAGACGAATCATTTTCGGATAAAGTGATGTTACCAAAACTGCAGAGATTTTATATGGAGTGCTTGTTGCCGGAATTAGCGGACAGTCGTATCAGAAGAGGAATGTGTGTACCGCAGCCTTAGCATATACTGCAAGCACAGGTACCTGAAAAAAAATGTAACAGTTGAAAATGTTACATTGTAAATTGTGTTTTTTTAGTCATTTACGCAAAACAGTTTGTCACCATATAACCATTAAAATAATATTAGTAATTTCAATGTAAATAAAATAATTAAAAGTGCTCTTGTATTGTTTTCTGTAAATGGTGTTGAAATATCACATTGTAATCGACGTATATTGTTACTCATGCTGTAAAACCGCTGCCTTGGACAATATAAATATTTAAAAATAAATTTTAATGTTAGCATGTATACGTGTGTTTGTATACATATGTATATATATTGTGCAGTTCTTCGTATGCTTTCCCGTGTTCTGTAAAAATTTCATCTTTTCCTCCGTGTATAATTCGTTTTCATGTTTGCGACATTTTTATTACATATTACTAGTACCCGACTTCCAATTGCAAATTTCATGCTGGTGGTACATGCGTAGTAGTTAAATTGAACTTATAAGAGCACACGTTCTCAATGAAATTACACATAATGTGGTTGTGTCAAAGTCTGTAAAGTTCCCGTTAGAGTATGGTCAATGTCAAAATCTGCCGTACAGTTCAAATAAATCATTTACCAGACACGTACATCAATCGTTTATGTAAACCCTGGATAAAATATTGTGTTGGAGATTTTCAATACATACTACACTACACGTGCATAAAATTTTATATAAAAAATTCGGACTTTGGTTGGCTTGAAATTTAAATTTGTATCTGAAAAAATTGCGACTAACCTCGTAGCCTTTTTTTGGCTCCTTGACAATATTTTATTAGTTATACTCACCTTGGATGTAGTAGATTTATCTACTAGAATGCTGACACATCTGCCCTTTTTTGGCAATCATATGGTTTCGCCCAACCGGGATTTGACTGAGTAAAGCCACTACTAAAACTGATACCAAAACAGGAGTGAAATTATGAAGATGTATATCGGAGTTAGAACAGCAAACAAGTACTTTGCCATTTTGTAAAAGCTATGCTTATTGTGCAACAAAGAAACATCGAAATCAAAATCGGGAGTTGTATTATAAATTGTAATTTATTGGCAATTTATTGTAATCAATAGTAACGTTTATAATAATAGTAATAATCATAGTCGACATATTACAATTACTGTACGGAAAACGATATTGTAACAGTGATATTTCCAATTTTATCGCTCGTCCTTTGTTCCATACTTTAACCACTCGCTTGACCGGATCGAGTACTGGCCACACACCATCCGCTATCCTAGTTTACTCTACATTCGCCTATGTTTACACTTTGGTTACTGTAGAAAACTTTAGGGTCGCAGCTATACTGTCTTTTTTTGTATCTACTGTACTTGGATACTAGACAAACTCATGATATTGAATCATGTTTATAAATTTTTTTACAGTAAATATTAGATTTTGTGCCTGCCATCTGAAGGAATGGGGTCGCGGCCCACTAGTTGGAAATCTTTGTATATTCAGCTTTCGGATCACGGTGGGCAGCTGTTGTTTCTCCGAGGTATTGGAAGCACATCCCTACCAGTGGTCTGCAGCCATAATTATTACAGCTTGTGGAAAACATCAGAGGCCTCCTTTGCCAGGTGGATCGACTACCCGCGTCTTCTAGAGGCAGGGGTACTAAATAAGGGCGACACACCCGTCGGCGTCCCGCTTTTGCCCAGGCAATTTCCTGTTCCTAGTTAAATTTCGTTTGCTCGGTAATTGAAGATGTAGACGAACATATCCATCGAACCGCCAAAAGGGCCCTCTTGGCAATGGGCTGGTAGAATCGTGTGGTGTACACCGGGCTGGCCCCGATGAAGGAGAATAACAATAATTAGTTAGCATCGTAGTTCTGGTTTGCATTAATTAATTTAATTATAGACGTATTGCCTCGGTACCCATATTGTAATTCTGCTCGTAAGTCGATTCACTCTTATTCCGTTAGCATGGTCGTGGCGCCCTCTTTATTCGTTCACTCCCCGAACTAACGTGTGTGTTGTCTTGGAAATGTTGTTAGAGAAATAAAAAAAAAAAAGTATTTTGTGGCTTAAACTTATTTTACGCGACATGAAGTCTAGTTCTGTGATTCTTATACAAGGATGTTTGTAAATAATAAAAATTTTACTTTTCAAAATTTCAAATAATTTTTTTTAAAAGAATTAATAGTCTTCAATTTTTAGTATGCTCCTGCGTATTGTATTGTTTTCCGTAACGGCTCCTTGCCAACTTGAACGTTCCTCCCATTGAAGACCTGCAGAAGTCTGCGAGTACTCATGCTAACATTCCATAGTTGGATTTGATTAGTTCCTCGCATTGTAATAGAATTTTTAGTACACTAACTCCGGGCTAAAGTCCCCAATGGGGTGTTGCCCTAAGCAACCCCAAACATATGGTTTTATTAAGGCGATTATTCACTACCTGTTTATAATAAAAATGTTTAGTTCAAATAAAAATAACAACTTTGTCTAATTTCTGATATTATTATGCCGTTACTGACGCATATATAAGTATTTGAAAAAATACACGAATGCAGTTTGACCATAAACAAGGGTACTTCGCCAACAGCGTCGTATTACCTATTAAATCTTTGGGAAAAATAATTGTGTCATTAAGTACAGTATTAGTAATGGTTTTAAAATACTTATCTTAATTAGCTTTATTTTAAATTTTTCTGATATGGAAATTCAAAGGAAATAATAACAGAAAACATCTCGTAAAAGAATTAACAAAGCGCTGGGCCATAACTGTCTCAATGTGTATTGTTGGACGGATAGCTCATCGCGTCCCGCAACTTACAATAATAAAATAGCCACTTAGCTTGGTTTCATGCTTCTCATTTTTTATAATATAACTTAGAAAGGAATATTTAGATAGAACACAATTCACTTATTGTATTGTGTATAAAGAACTACACCGGTGACTCAACTAGAACTAGCAGCATGGTCAGTCTCACTGCTTCTGTTCCTGAAGTATGAGATGTGACAGTGACAAGGATGGAAATGCAGGGAAGTAAGTTACGAACGAATGAAAGTTATTTGTGTTGTCCCCAGGGGGTAAGCTGGATTTTCTTCTCCTGCCCCTCCNGCGAAAAAGTGGGGGCATGTTTTGCTGTCACCATCTCTCGTCGGAAGACTGAACTAAGTCAAGAGTTTTTCCAGCTTCACTTTAAAATTTTGACAACATGATCAACGCTAACAAATTCTACCTGTGGCCACTCATTGGTCTCTTTGCCTTAAGAGTTTGCTAATGTTAATAAAGCCAACAACCACCAATGAGTATCGGATGCCATTCTCGTTCGCTTTTTTCGTTTTATAAATGACACAAATTTGTGTTGAACGTAAATGTACTGCTCACTCGTTGCAGCAAAAAATTACCTTTTTCTCTAATGTTCTGTTTATGATAATAGTAACCTGAAGTATTGTAAATATTTAGAAATCAAACCTTAATTTACGTAGGTGTAAATGAAGTTAATTTTTTTGGTAACTGATTATATAATTTCCAGTAAACTTATTGTATGCCTTCAGTGGTTTAGCTAACACAAATCTCAATAGGGACATGGTAGTAATACTACACTTACACTAGTTTGCCACGTATACTGTATTTATCACTTGCCCTAGAAACAAGTGCTTTCTTTAATTACTGAACTTAGCATCATCATAGCTTTCCCAGTTTTAAAAGTCACCAGACGCCACTAGTTTAGAATAATAGGTAAATATTTAATTTCTGAAAAGATACAATTGTCTCTTGATGGAAATGTGAAAACACTAGTCGTTAGGCGCTTGGAAATATTCGTTATAGTACGTGGTAGAATTATAGGTCTCCTATGCAACAGACTGAAAGTTCTTTTTACTACCAACCATGTACAGTCTACGACGTCTTATGGAACTGTGAGCGATCAACCGCATTTAATAATATTTACTTAGTCGTAAACCTATCTCATTTGAAAATCTTGATGGCTTCCATGCAGAATTTCGATGACAAATGCGTCGCTTCATGGCGTCATTTACTATTTGGAAAACTGAAGCTCAAATAACATAAGCAATATTTTGTATGTTGTATAGAGAAAATCAGTATGATGAAGATCATGCACAGGTTTGAACGTAGAATTCAATCCTAATGTAGGCGTGAATGTGTATGATAGATATAAACTAATGTTTTTGCTGTTTTGATTATTTTTAGTAGAGTTTGAAAAAAATAAAGAAAAAGTATTTTACAATAAGATCCGCCGAAAAATAAACATCAACGATGTTTATGAGCCAAACAAAAAAGTATAAGAAAAAATATTGTATTGCTAAGAAGAAATTAAATTTAAATTAAATGTATTTTATATTATTCGTTTAAGGTTGTACAGAATAACACAAAGAGATACAATTTCCAGCTTCCTTACTGTTCTCTATTTCCTGAAAACACATACCAAAAGCTATGGACTGAATAGCGTATATCAAAGAATGATATATAAGTAAAATAAATACGATACAGTAATATCTTCAGTTATTTCTCGATATCGTCACAGTTTTTGGAAAAAGCCTAGAAAATCATTTCAGGTGAAGCAAGCTTAAATGTTTTTATGTAAATTATATATTACAATGACGTCATAATTTCATTATTGTTATTTTAATAATACATTTCCTCCTAAATAAATTTTCACTTTAAATTTATATGTTATTTATAAATGCTCCGAAATCAACATGAAAGAAAAAAAAAGATTGTGTTTTGTTGGCAACAGCTGGCAAGAAATAGTTTCGTGCTTAATGATACTAAACTGAGTTTTGGTACTCTCATATTAAAATTTTTACATTTTCAGACTTTACTGGTAGAAATATTTTTCATTGTAACACATAACGAATACATTTTTTTCATAATCCGTCTAGCGTAAAATTACAGTGCGTAGCTTTACCTTGCTTTTTCCCCCCAGGCTGAAAGGTATTTGAAAAGATGGAGCGTGCATTTTTTTCTTTGTGTTTATATTTATCAAGTTTAGAAGAGATAGTAGGCGGCAAATACCGCTTTGATGTTTTCTATTTAATCACTTTGCATAATTGTTTCAGCACACATAATTATGCCTGAATAGTGTTTTATAATTCTGATATACTTTTAATGTTTAAAGACTTATTAGAATCTGTAGCCAACTTAGTTGTAATAACAGCACAATTATGACCAAGAATTTGACCCAATTGGTGATATGGCGTATTGCTTAGCCGAGTATCCATTTTTCTTCTTGCGAAAGAGAAGTCAGTACTTACTCTTTTTTAACCTCCCTATGGCATTTCACATATGTGTGACAAATTCATGTTTCTATTGAAGGAGAATATATATTTCAATGTATGTCATATTTTTATGGTAGTTGCTTGAATAGTTTCGTTATCTTCACGTTTGCTCAAAGCTGATGACGAGTATTGGACATACGAGGCTTGTACGGCTTTGGCCGTAAACCATTGTTGTTACTACAATATTTGTTTAAGGCCTAGTATATTTTTGCAGCCAATTTGTAACTTTTCCTTTAGTGTTTGAATCAAAATTAATATGCTTGACACTTCTGCGAATTTAGAATTTGCCACAGTTTCAGTCAACTTTTGAAAACACCTAAGTTCATTTAGACACAAAAAAAACTAATGTGTGCGGCATCCGCTGTTATTTACATGCGTATTGCATCATAGAATAAGCGACTCTAGTTGTATGCTTGAGTTTCCCTTCTTTTCGTTAGCCTGTATGATCATGTTTTAATATATACTTTCCGCTGTCCGCTCTTTAATCTATGTAATCAATCACAAAATATTATATCCTTCCTACTTTTCCTTCCCAGGTACATGACATGACAGATTGTTCGGCTTTCGATAGGGCTCTGTTGTGTAAGCTGCAAGCATTTAATGGAAATCAAGAAAACCTTGATGATCATGTCAAATCATTGACTAAAGTTATCCAGGATACATGAGATGGAAACCTTCGTAATACTTCCCAATGACTTCCTAACCTTTCCTGGTGGGATAGGGAACTGGACTTGGAAAGGAAGACACTGAGAAGAGAGAGAAGGAAACTACATAAGCTCAGAGGAGAAGAAAGGGAACAATTCTCCAGGAAATACAAAGCGATTAAGCAAGCTTACTTCGGCAGGGTTCGGAGGAAAAAAACTAAATCATGGGAGGACTTCGTTACCCGAGCCGGTAACGAAGATCCGATCGGCCTGGTTTATAAATTGGTGGCAGACAAAGTCAAAAGAGCTATACTACCACCTACTATGAAAATAAATGGGAACCTGATAACGTATCGGGAAAGATCCATTGAAGTTCTTGTGCTCCACGCGCTCCTGCCAGATGACTCCATGAAAGAAGAGAGGGAGGAGCAGGCACCAAAGATGCAGTCAATAAACATAGTTCCTGAAGAATAGGAAGCCCCTGAATTTGACATGAAGGAACATATATATGTTGTTTATAAAATTAAGAATGGGAAGGCACCAGGTATAGACGGTATAACAACAGAGATCTTGAAAAGGTGTTATTCCCAGATAAAGGAAATTCTTCTGGGGATCTACAACGGCTGTCACCCAACCGGTTTTTTTCCCTCCCCCTGGAAGTTGGGATGCCTGAAAATCTTGCACAAAGGCAACAACAAGAAACGGAATGACCCCAAGTCATACAGGCCTGTATCAATGCTTCCGGTACTGGGCAAAGTGTATGAAAACTTATTAATCGCTGATTAATTATGGCGTTTGAGGCGGAACGTACACTAAACGAATACCAATTTGAGTAGAAGAGAAATGCCGATGCTAGCCCAGGTCCTGGTACACCATAGATTTTAACCATACATTTTCTTACCACTTTTAAAAACTAATGGGTTAAACATAGCCATATGTTTATAGCCCACTTTTAAAAACTAATGGGTTAAACATAGCCATATGTTTATAGCCCACTTTTAAAAACTAATGGGTTAAACATAGCCATATGTTTATAACCCACTTAAAAAAATTAATGGATTAAAAATAACCATACGTTTTAAAACCACTTAAAAAAACTAATGGATTAAATATAACCATACATTTTCAACCCACTTTTAAAAACTAATGGATTAAAAATACCCATTTGTTTTCAACCCACTTTTAAAAACTAATGGATTAAACATAACCATACGTGTTCAACCTGCTTCTAAAATTATTTGTTTGATAATAACCATAACTTATGAAAATGCTGATACGAGCACGGGTGCGCGCAACGCATTAAAAAGTTGCGTTAACATTTGCGTTTAGAAAATGGCGCTTAGAAAAAAAAGGTGCTCTAAGAATTAACAGCAAGACATTTTTTTTATTTAAAGAATTCAAAATGTATATTAAGTGAATATGAATGCAATTGAAAATAAACTGATATCAAATAATACGAAGACGACCAAGGCAACGAAAAAGGCTACTGCAACTGGCAATGTTTGGAACGAATATAAATTTAAGAGTGATGTTTTTATGAAAAGAAAGAAGAAGAAACCTCAAGAACCATTTGTCAAGTGTGAAACATGTAAACACTATTATAAACCATCTCTAATAAGAAGTCATCTGAGAAGTAGATTGCACAAAGTTTTTCACCAGTGCAAGAGCCTAGACATGCATGGGAAGTTTTTAAAATACCGCAAAGTCTAATATCAAAACAGAAGTTACAAAGAGATAAGCAAGTTCAGTATGAGGCTTGTAACCACTATTACAAACACTCTCTGATAAAAAGTCACTTGAGGAGCAAAGTACACAAATACACACTAAGATTCAGTGTAGGAGAAATTGAAGAAGCATTTAAAAGTAGGATCAAGACTTATGCTGTAAAGAATGTGAATGCATACAAAGACCCAAATCATTTCCTAAACGATATAAAAGGAGATGTCATCAGCATAATTAATAAACATTAAAAATCAATGGACCTCAAAGTGAACATGAAGTTTTTCGCTGAGTACAAAAGAGGAACTGGTGACAATATTGAATAATAGAAAGCTCTTTTAAAACCAAGAACGAAATTATACTGAAATCAACTGATCTAGAAAAATATTATACCCATGGCATATCAAAAATCATAGCTGAGATGGGTGCATTTGAAGCAAAGGGCTCTCAGTGGGTGCTCAGTAGGATATTCAAACTAGAGGTGCGAATAAATAAATATGTTCCCTTTAAGGGCAGCTGTTATGTTGATCTTCCAGAAAAAATCAACGCCAAGAAAGCAATAATTAATGTTAAGAACAATGATCAAAAATGTTTTTTGTGGTCTATTCTATCCGCACTACATCCAGCCCAAAAGCATCCTCAAAGAGTGAACAAGTATTTGGATCATGAACATGAGTTTGACGAAGCACTTAAGGGTCTGGAATTTCCTATGAAATTGGATAGCATACCGACCTTTGAGAAAAGAAGTGGGCTATCAACTAATGTATATGCGTATGAAGAAAAAGAAAACAAAGACAATAAGTAATATATAATCTATCCATTAAAAATAACAAAAAATAAGGTGGATAAGCATATTAACGTACTCTACATTAAAGATGAAAAGAATGACCACT
The DNA here is from genome assembly GCA_002778355.1 of Clitarchus hookeri. Lineage (NCBI taxonomy): Eukaryota > Metazoa > Arthropoda > Insecta > Phasmatodea > Phasmatidae > Clitarchus > Clitarchus hookeri. Next base: position 145,730 of record NQII01002842.1, on the reverse strand, counting down.
ACTGCTGGATAAAAAGTCTTTCGAAACTTATTGGGTCACAGGTGACAAGGAATGGTCATAAAATATACATATGTGATAGATGCTTGCAACACTTCTACTCTGAAAGCCAACTTAAGGCTGACGAAGAGGACTGCCGAGATCATGATAGAGTAAGAGTCGAACTTCCACATAAAGGAAATAACATACTAAGATTCAAGAACAAAAATCATTCTTTGAGAGTCCCTTTTGTGATATATGCCGATTTTGAGTGTTTGTTAACNTTTGTGATATATGCCGATTTTGAGTGTATGTTAACTAAAATTGAAAGTTGCCAACCAAACCCTGACGACTCATACACGAAGCCGTACCAAAAACACGAGCCAATTAGTTTCAGTTACTATATAAAATATGAACATGAATACTATAACGCACCAGCAACTTACGAAGGATCTGACGTATCTAGGGTATTCGTCAAGATGTTAATGGAGGAAGCAAGGGCAATAGGAAATGGCTACAAAAATGAAAAGCCAATGATTCCCTTGACCGAGAAAAAACAAATTGGTTATGATACAGCCACCCATTGTCATATATGTGAAAAGACTTTGGATGGAGACTCTGTGAGAGACCATGACCACCTTACAGGTAAATTTAGAGGAGCCGCACACAAAGATTGTAACTTATCCTATAGAAATCCATGTTTTGTTCCTGTGTTTATACACAATCTATCTGGATATGACACACATTTATTTGTAAAGGAGCTGGGCATCGATGAAAATACAATTGACCTAATTCCCAACAATGAGGAAAAATATATTTCTTTCACTAAACATGTCTGTGAGGGCGTAAATATAAGATTTATTGATTCGTTAAAATTTATGGCCAGCAGCATCGATAAGCTTGCTAGCAATCTTTCCAGAAGTCAATTTCGGGAAATGAGTAAGCATTTTTCCAATGAAATTCTAGATCTTGTTATAAGGAAAGGTGTTTACCCCTATGACTACATGGATAGTGCTAAAAAATTTAGTGAGACAACACTGCCTAATAAGAATGCATTTTACAACAAACTCAACAAATGTGATATTTCAGATGAGGACTACGAGTTTGCAATAAAGGTGTGGGAATCTTTCAACATTAAATCCTTAGAAGTGTATACTCAGTTGTATAACAAAACAGATTTATTGATATTGGCTGATATTATAGAAAACTTTAGAGACGTATGTCTCAAGACATATAAGGTAGATACTGCATGTTATTTTACAGCACCAGGGCTAGCGTGGGATGCAATGCTCAAACATACTAAAACAGAACTAAAACTACTAACGGATTACAACATGATTTTGATGATTGAAAAAGGCATTCGTGGTGGAATATCACAATGTTGCAAGAGGTATGCCAAAGCAAATAATAAATACATGAATGATTATGATGGCACAGTTGAAGCTTCTTATCTGGCATACCTGGATGCCAATAACTTATATGGATGGGCTATGAGTCAGTATTTACCTTACGGCGGTTCTAAATGGAGAAATACAAAAATAGATGTGACAAAAATTCGAGATGATGCCACAAAAGGCTATATATTGGAAGTTGATTTGGAGTATCCGCATGAACTACACGACCTCCACAAAGATCTACCACTGGCTCCAGAGAACAGAATACCTGAAGGTTCGAAAATGCCTAAATTATTAACTACCCTATATGACAAAGAAAGATATGTACTGCACTACGTAAATCTTAAGCAATATCTGTCCCTCGGAATGAAGTTGAAGAAGATCCATAGAGTTCTGGAGTTTGACCAATCAGACTGGCTCAAGTCCTATATTGATCTAAACACAAATATGCGAACGAAGGCATCTAATGATTTTGAAAAAGACTTCTATAAACTAATGAACAACTCTGTGTTCGGCAAAACAAAGGAGAACATTAGAAACAGAGTGGATATACGGTTGTGAACAAGCAGCAAGCAAGTGGATAAATTAGTGGCTAAACCAAATTTTAAAGATAGAACAATATTTACTGACTCATTGGTCGCAGTTCACATGAATAAAACAAAGCTGTGTTTTAACAAGCCCATTTATGTTGGAATGAGCATACTTGACTTGTCGAAGACCTTAATGTACGATTTTCACTATAATGTGATGAAACCAAAGTATGGGGGAAATATTGAACTGTGCTATCAAGATACTGACTCATACATATATTGTATAAAAACACCAGACTTCAACTGTGACATGAAAGAAATGATCGATCATTTTGATACAAGTGATTATCCAAAAAATAATAGATATAACATGCCTCAAATAAATAAGAAAATTATAGGCAAAATGAAAGATGAATGTAATGGGAAAATAATGGAAGAATTTATTGGTTTAAGAGCCAAAATGTATGCCTTAAATGTGGAAGGTGATGTAAAGAAAAGAGCAAAGGGTGTGAAAAATACTGTAGTCAGGAATGAGATAAGTTTTGATGACTACAAAAAGTGCTTGTTTGGAAAAGAAGTGGTGTACAAAAGTATGAATCTCATAAGATCTAATGAACATGAACTGTTTACAATATAGTTGAGAAAAAAAGCATTAAGTTCCGATGATGACAAAAGATTTATTCTTAAAGATGGTATTAATACACTACCGTGGGGGCACTACAAAATTGAAAAGGAGTAAAACTATGAAATATATATATGTTTTATATATATAAAATGAATTCCTGTATGATTTTCGTCTTAATTTTAATAACCTCTAGCAGAGGTGAACACCAAACACTTTCCACAATAAAATATTTAAATGATTTTGGTTACTTGAAAGTATCTGACAAAGATATTACACATGTAAATTCTTCAATAGTTTCAAATGCTCTCCGACTTTTCCAAGAGTACCATAACATAACAATTAGTGGTGAAATAAGTAAGGAAACACTGGCACTAATCAGGGCTCCTAGATGTGGGGTACCAGATGATGTATTTGACTTTACTACATCTATTACCAAATGGACAACGAAAGTAATAAAATGGCATTATGTTTTAGCCAGTCAAGATATACAACAACTAACTCAAGAAGCGTTTCATATGTGGGCCAAACATACTGACATTACGTTTAAACACGATACCCAAAATCCACACATAATAATATCAAACAAACGAGGTATTCATACATTTCAAAAGTCTCAACATGTATGTAACAGCAAATTTGATGGGAGAGGAGGAGTGCTGGCTCATGCTTTTTTCCCGTCATCAGATAACTCGCCTGTTGAAATTCACATTGATGCTGAAGAAGACTGGAATCTTAAAAAAAAGACACCAAATCCCAAGGCAAAAAAAGTATTTTCATTGTGCTATTACATGAAATAGGGCATGCCTTAGGAATACATCATTCGAATGTCTACAAGTCTGTTATGTATCCAATTTATGTCTCAGATCGACTAGCATTACAAACTGACGATATTTTGGGAATACAGAGTCTTTATGGTAACCTAAAAGACATGTACATTCGTCACCACCTCCTAAACCAAACATATTACACCCTACAAAAGAGGTTGATTTGTGTGACTTGAAAAACATCAACACATTTTGATAGTTAACCAAGTGATTTATATTTTTTACAGAAAGTATGTTTGGACTTATGACATAGTAGATAAAATAGTTAGTAAACCACAGCTTATCACTGACTGGCTGTTGTTCTTACCTTCTAATTTTGAAGGCTTTACCTCGATTTATCAGAGGCCTTCAGGAGAAATTGTAATGTTTATCGAGTCAAATGTATATATATGTGAATATCCTAGTCTGCAACTCGTGTCTGGTTATCCAAAGGTTATTAATGAATTGGGTTTGTCTCAAAATTCCAAAATTAAAGCAGTTGTAAACACCTACTCTGGCCGCACTTTTGTATTTTACGATGAAATGTATTTTATGGAACTGGATGAGTGCTTATTCAGGGCTAAATATTTCGGCTTAATTTCAAAGAAATTTCCAGGCTTGCCAGCGGGGTTAGACTCTGCCTTTAGATACACCAATGGATTTTTATACTTCTTCAAGAACACAACCTACTATGAATTCAGCGAGTTTACGAACATGTTGAACAGAGCTGCCGGATTTGATCTTTCAATGTTCAATGTAAAGTGTCCTACATTACCATCGTCATATTCAGATATTCTTAATCAGTTCAAAAAGCTAGTGCTGCAAATGGAGACAGTCTCCGTACATTAAATTTTACTTAAATATGATTATATTTTTAATGGGATGGATCCCATTAAAAAAAATCTTTGAGGTGTTTAGAAAAAAGGTGTCAAAAATAAATTTTTAAATAACAGTATTTAGAAAAAAAAATTATTATGGGTGTCATATTTTGTTTTTAATTATTGAATCTTTAAAATAACTATTTTTAATGGGAAGGATCCCATTAAAAATTAATAACCATACATGTTTGCGCACTAGTTAGCTTCAGTGATTCTTTCACTTTAAACATCATAAATTAGATTTCTTTGGCTTATTAGCACCACATTGCAAATAGTTGTAGCTTCGATTGGCTTATTAAAATCAACTGTAAGTTTCAGATTAGTTCTATCCTTTACAATAGAGGTTTTTCTGTAAGAACAATCAATAATATACAATGGTCTCCTAGAAACAAAAGCATCAGGGTTATAATATAGTTCATTGTTACGGTAAGGAGTATCTAGCTTAGTCTTTGAATTTCTAAAATCTTTTTAGGCAATGTACATCTTATCAAAACATTTTATCCTTGATATCCAGGTTCCAATTCTCTTTAGGGAACACTTCCTTCCTTCCATTCTTAATATAAATATTTTTAACATGGCTATGGTCAAAAATTGAACCATGTTTGTCATGATCAGCATTTTCTTTTCTGTTTAGCTGAAAGCCAACAATGACAAAGTCAGGCATATCGAATTGGATTGAGTTGAACTGATCCTTTATATCAATCTGGAATGAGTTTACACCAGTTGGTACAAGTTTTTCAAGACATTGCTAATAATTGAAACCGATGGGAATTTTGTGTTGTTTGTATAGTTTTGCTTTAATAACATCTCCATAATTAGGCTCGCATTCAACAACTGGCCACAGGATTTCCATTTTCTCAATAACAACTTTAACAACATCTGGAATAATATCAGCAGATCCTGCTTGTGTTTTAGGCCTTCTGTAAATAGAAACATCATCATCAGAATTCCGAATGAATGTAATCTTGTACCCGCCTTTCCAGAATATTTCATTACAATCCCTCATAAACCCAAACAAATATCTTAATGGATAGACAAGTTCATTATATCCATCTGCCTTAAAATATTTGCCTTTTTCTACCCCTGCTAGTTGCAAGTACGATGATTCTGATTCTGAGCTAAGCAATGCATGCATCATAGTCGAAGTGATGCCAAGATTGTCAATACTTTCAATTATATTTCCATGCTTAGAGATCTCCACTCTTGAGAACTGGAATGGGAAGAAATTCTCACAAAGGTCAATAGTTGAAGTTTTTTCATANATAGTTGAATTTTTTCATAACCTGCATTTGTATCTCTTTTAGTTAGCTTATACGGTTGGTACACATAAGCCTCATTCGGATGTGTAAATGCATCACCAACCGGAATATCAAACTCAATGCGCTTGTTGTATTCATTTAAATTGTGTTTTGTGTGGTCATTTGGTGGAAACGACTGATGTTCATAGCTTTAGATTTTTTATATACTCATTTATTATATAGAAAAAAAATTAGTTTCTTTAAACAACTACACTTTCCTTATCCACCCAAGAATTATGACNGAATATAAAACTCAATGCGCTTGTTGTATTCATTTAAATTGTTTTTTGTGTCTGGTCGTTTGGTGGAAACGACTGACGTTCAAGGCTTTCAATTTTTTGTACACTCATTTATTATATAGAAAAAAAATTAGTTTCTTTAAACAACTACACTTTCCTTATCCACCCAAGAATTATGACTACTATCAAAACCCAACCATTTAACAAGCAGCTTATTTCCTTTCCTTTGTAAAACTTTCTCTACTAAGTAGTCTTGATCATACTGGGTCTTAAGCAGCTCTGGTTCGTAAAATATACCCTTGATGGACTCACTTTTCAAATCTTTTATTCTGTATGTTATGGGGTGCGTGTACAATACTTCACATACCTTAAATACTTCAGTGGACCAGTTTGGTGTATACCCCTTTTCAAACAGGCCTTTACTTTTACTTATACGGACTTTATCTCCTATAGCAAACCGTGCTTTAGCCATTTTTCTTTCTCCACCATACATGTTGATTAGAATAGACCTTTCATTCTTAGCACTTACATTGGCAGGTTTCATCCTGATTGTGCTGTGAACAGTGTTGTTGTATTCACTTATTAATTTAGGCAATATATCCACCCATTTATAGCTTCCCTGCACAGTAAATATCTTCCACATTTTCTCCTTCAATGTTCTATTAAATCTTTCTACGACACTGGCTTTCTTTCCGCTGTATGTTGAATAGTGTGTTATGTTGTTATTGACCATTAACGTCTTAAATGATTTATTGTAAAATTCTTTCCCTTCGTCTGTTTGTAAATGCATAGGACTGCGGCCATTCAAAATAGTTTTAAATGCTAAAGTAACATTTTCACCTGTTTTATCTTTGACAGGTATTGTCCATGCATACTTGGAAAAAACATCAATCACGGTCAGCATATACTTAAACCCCTTGTTAAGACTGTGTATACCTTTTAATGATCCAGAGTCCATCTCAACCAAGTCAGCCTGCCAGAGATCGTCGATGCCGAAAGATAGAACAGCCCTCCTGGGGAAATTTTTTCGCATTAGTTTATGAATTTCATTTGCAATATCGTCTTTTATACTCCGACCAGTGAACATTGAGTTATTGGTACCACACCATCTACAAACACATTTAATTCTTGCATTATTTGTAAGTTCATATGAAACCTTATCACTTAGTGTATGATTCCTACACTTGAGACAGTACACATTTAAGTTATCAATATTCATTTTATATATACATATAATAAATGATTACNTAATTCTTGCATTATTTGTAAGTTCATATGAAACCTTATCACTTAGTGTATGCTTCCTACACTTGAGACAGTACACATTTAAGTTATCAATATTCATTTTATATATACAAATAATAAATGATTACCGAAAAACAAGCTAAAATGAATATTGATAGAAGAAAACAACTAATTAAAAAGTTTAAGGCCTTCCGGAAACTACATAAAGACGAGTATGATAAAAATAAAAGACAGGAACAACCTTTGATAGATGCGATAAAGGACTTGGGACAAAAAGTTGAGCATGTAACAAACGAGAATAAGAATCTAATCAAGGAACTTGTTTCATTTGCTGTAAAGAACGCCTACGGAAATTTCATTTGAGAGGAAACTGTTTGGTAAAGCAGACACCGATGATGATGGCGTTGAACTCTATGACGATGGCGTTGAACGCTATGACGATGGCGTTGAGGCGTTGGAGCGTTTGAAAAACGATATTGTTCCGTTAACTAACTATAGAACAACATTTATTGGAGAGAAAGTGACTGAATTCTTAAATAACTGCGATGACCATGTTTTTGGACTAAGGCCTGATGGAAGCAAAAGGTATATTGGCGATAGCGAAGTAATATTCAACAATGACCGACTTACTGTAAAAGATCGAACATACATTGGAACTGATGGTTTGCTGAAATTGCTAACTCGTAAGGATGTATCAGAAAGTGACTACACTGCAACCGACTACCATAACTATAGTCATATCCTAACAGATACAAATGCAGTTTTTCAAAAGAATGACCCCAACTCGGGAACACCAAAATCAAGCAAGGGCGATAAATGGAAAACTATCGTTAGACCAGTGTACGATATGATAAAGAAAAACCGCAACTCTCCTCGTACAGGAACAGGTATAAAGATGTATACAGGCAATCCCAAAGAATATATATGGGTGGATGATGTTAGAAAGCTCATTGATAGGCTTCTCGTTATTTATGGTGAAGAGAATGCTGGAAATGATAACTATTACAATGAGAAGGTCGGAATAATGGATATGCTCAACAGCAAGTTTAGTGACTTTGTTGTGAATAATCCAAAAGGTATACCATACCTGATACGAATGTTGAACACAATACCTCCTTCTTTCTGGGAGTCTGAGCATCATGGGAAGGGNATACATATCTGTCTGGTAGGGTCACCTTAAAATTTCCTGAAATAACTACCACTTTGTGACCGTACTTGGTTTCATTTATTTCAGCGTGGTTTATCGGGTAGGACTGCTCTATTGTGAAGTCGGAAAGTTCCATAAAATGGTGGGTGCTGTTTAATGCATTTAGCAACTGATCCATGCTCTGTTGTTTATTATACATTTACATTTCTTTAAATGAAAAAAATGTCTCGCTGGTAATTATTTTTGTGCTGTGCTCGTATCAGCATTTTCATAAGTTATGGTTATTACCAAACAAATAATTTTAGAAGCAGGTTGAACACGTATGGTTATGTTTAATCCATTAGTTTTTTTAAGTGGGTTGAAAACGTATGGCTATTTTTAATCCATTAGTTTTTAAAAGTGGGTTGAAAACAAATGGGTATTTTTAATCCATTAGTTTTTAAAAGTGGGTTGAAAACGTATGGCTATGTTTAATCCATTAGTTTTTTAAAGTGGGTTGAAAATGTATGGTTATATTTAATCCATTAGTTTTTTTAAGTGGTTTTAAAACGTATGGTTATTTTTAATCCATTAGTTTTTTTAAGTGGGTTATAAACATATGGCTATGTTTAACCCATTAGTTTTTAAAAGTGGGTAGAAAATGTATGGTTAAAATCTATGGTGTACCAGGACCTGGGCTAGCATCAGCATTTCCCTTCTACTTATATGGTTTCAGGAGAGGTACGGGAACTGACTTCGCCCTTCACAATGTGACAGAGAAGATCAGAGGGACCTCAACCAAGTACATAATGGCAATATTCCTGGACATATCTGGAGCGTTTGATAATGCGTGGTAGCCGGAGGTGATGTACAGGTTGAAAGAGAAGAAGTGTCCACCCAACATTTACAAGGTCATTCAAAGTTTCTTTATTGAGAGATGGACCATATACTCTTTCAAGACGTCCCAGGTCAGGAAGATGTTAACGAGGGGATGCCCCCAGGGATAGGTTCTAGGACCGATCCTATGGAACATCCTCTTCGATGGGTTTCTGTAGTTGGGTCTTCCGCCCGGGTGCACGGTTTATGGGTACGCAGACGACGGTCAAATTTTGGTCTCCGGCAATTCAAGGAAAGAATTGGAGACTAAAGCCTCGGAAATTATGGACAAGACCTGGAATTGGTCTAAAACCATAAAATTGGACTTCTCAATTGAGAAGACTAAAATTATGTTGGTGAAAGGTAAATTGAAGAGATACCCGACTGTGTACTTTGGTGGCAGTCTAGTGAAATATGTGCAGGAGTTCAGGTATCTTGGAGTCATTATGAATGACAAAATTAGCTCCTTGAAGCACATAGAGTATGTGTCGCGGAAGGCGGTAGTGGTGTTCCAGATGTTAAGAAGTATAGGCAACACCAACTGGGGCCTAGATTATGGTACTCTGAGGACCATCTATAGGTTGGTCTTTGAGGCTATTATTTCATATGGTGCTGTAATGTGGCACCACAGAGCCGACCTTTCGTGGCACAAAATAACGCTTATAAGTGCTCATAGAGCGGCACTGCTGACCATAACAGGTGCATACAAGACTGTACCCAATGAGTCTCTCCCAGTGGTGACAGGTGTGCTTCCTGCTGATCTACTTGTTTGATACAGGGGATTGACAGTAGAGAGAGCGTGAGCTGGATGTCTGTCTAAGGAAGATAAAAAACTAATAATGAATGAAGTTCGAGAAGAATGGCAAACCAGATAGTCCAATTCAGACAAAGAAAGGCAAACATATAAGCTGTTGCCAGATGTAAGAACAAGATTGTGCTGTAAGTGGATCAACTCGAACTTCTTCAGCATGCAGTTGTTCACAGAACACGGGAACTTCAAGGCGAAGTTACACAGCTCCGGCTCGTGCAATCTCCACTGTGTGATGTATATGGAGTGGACGATACAATGCACCACGTAATAGTAAACTGTCTCAAGACAGAGGATATCAGGAGCTGGCTCGAGGAGTAAGTTCAAGAGATAGGCATTCACTGGAGAATTGAAGAAGTTATGGCTAATAAAGATCTGCACAATCTTTGGAATAGATTCGCCATTCGAATTGGCAAAATACTTAAAGAATTCGACAAATGGTACATGCGAATTTCTGATGACCCGTAATGGGGTATTCAGGTAAAGGCTTTACAAAAACTAAGTCGGAATATCACAGATTTGCGAGGAGGACAGGTTATTAAAAATGAGAAAACCAGCAGAATACCGAGTTACGGCACGAAGAAAAGTGAATGGCACGAAAAGAACAAGAGGAGAGAGTGCCATGCACTGTCTCACTCATCCGAGTACAGTTGCAGTGCGGGAGGGAAAAGGGTGTGCTGGCCTTCGGGCCTTAAAAACCTGTTCCTCCCCGCCCCTTTAATTTTCGCAGGATAAAGCACAGACCTGCCAAAATGGTTAAACGTAATATTATTTAAGGGCTGTGTTGCGAAAAAATATATTTAAAAAGTTGAATTATGACTTGGTAGAATTATAAAGCATATTCGGGCACAATGGCACCCACCACAGTAACAGAGGGGCCAACCAACCACAGCATTTTGACGTCACCTGGCCACCATATTTGATCAATGTGACTTTGATCTTGAATTCGCTCCTGTGACTTTCAATTTATGCTCATGACCTTGGATGAACTTGATTTCAAATTCATTAGAAATCTCAAAAATCGTTAATTATAAGAAATATTACATAAATGAATATGACAGAAGTGTTTGATTTACTTGACATCGACATTGATTCAGAGTGGCATTGACCACAACTCCACATAACCACAAAGCTAACAGACATTCTGAATTGCCATTAAATCAACCATTAAGTCGAACAATTGGGTAAATTTGATTCAATGAACCCGACCGCCGTTTTGTTTTAATTACGTGACATTGATATTCGAATGAGGTAAGTTGAAAAACGAGATAAATAACAAAAAGCCCATAAAATATGGTAAAAATTAGACGATTAATTGCATTACATACTCCAATCCCATGCGGGATATCAGTAACCTTGACCTAGGACAAAAAACATAGAAATCGAGCAAAATTAAAATTTTTTAGAAAATACCAAAAAGAGGAAAATTACATTAGTGTTTACAAACTCCATCTTGTATATCCACAAACATGACACTGGCGTCAGGCGAATTTGAACCCAAAAAAACCCTAGAAAAATAGTAAAATTTTGAAGAAAATATAAAAATTTATAAAGATGCGAAATTAGAATAATTAGGTAAATAATTTTTAAAGGCATACATACAAAATGTCCGGTGTTCAAAACAAATATGGCGGAACACACATCCTTCGAGCACGAATAGTTGACTCTTTGCCATAAACCTCTCTGTTTTCTGTGTGTTATTTAAATAACCTCCTTTACCCCACCGCTATATTCAATTGACTCTCTAGTCGACACACCACAAACCCAACTACCACCTCCAACGAATCATGGGCTTACATCTCACTCCATTATTACTCGAAATTACTCTACTTCCTCATTAACATTCCAACATTTACACACTACACTTAAACGGCCATCTCTACCAATATAATTATCTGATGATTTCATGATATAATATCGCGTCCTCTGCTAATAATTAATGTTGTTAAATTTGTGCCCCATCACAATTCTTTGTCTGATGTGCAACGTAACATATTGCTCACTATTACCTGGCATGTTCAGCAATCCGTTTCGAATGTTATTTTACATTCATTCTTCCATAAAATTTTGCAGTGTGTCATCGAAAATGCTCATAATTACGCATACATTTCCTCACCAAAATAACAACTATGCCTAACATTTTTAATAACAGTTCGGATCAGTAAGCTATTTGACTGAATATATAAAGATGAAGCATTCATTTAATTGTATGCCTACGACCAACATCCCGACTTCGTCTAAAGTGGTACCATCGTTGACTCCACCTGGACTGCCTATGTTGCATCGATGCTATTGGCCAACCATTAGTCTAAGACCATTTAAACTTGGAATACACGTGCCTAACACTGTTGATAGGCAGTCTTAACTTCTGTGCTTCTATCAACCATAAATCCTACATTCTATAAAATGTTCTATATTTCAACTAATATTTCAAAACAATTTTACTTGATAAACAACCAAATGTCCCTCCTATGTCAACGGACCAGACAAACCAACCAGATGCCACACATACCTCAAAAACATACTTAAAATCATACCTCAAAATATATATCTCAACAAAAAGCCTCTCAAATCATACCTCAAAAATTAAACCTCAACCTATTTCTTAACCATTCCTCAGAAAGCATTCATCAGAAAACAAACCTCAAAACCTATAACCCAAAAAAATTACTAAAATCATAGTAATAAAACCTCACATACATATCTCAAATACATACTAAAAAATCATACCACAAAAACCATACGTAAAAAGCATACCTCCAAACTAATACTTCTAAAATTATACCTATAAATTATTACCTCAAATATTATACCTCAAATATTATACCTAAAAAAACATATCTCAGAAAACATGGCATGCCTCATATACATAGCTTAAAAACATTCCTCAAAAACACACCTCAAAAACATATATACTTATAAAAATCCTACATAACTCAAGATAGAGATACCTACATAATAAAATATAATAATTTAATATGTTTGCAGGCATATGCATTTATACATAGAAATATAATAATTTTTTATTTATTCAATGCATAATTGTAATTTTCTAAACTCATTTCTTATACTTCTTTCACAGAAAAATATATTCATGTAAGTGACTTTAATTATGCGATTCCTTATCGCGTGAATGTGTATGTGGGTTTTCTCACAATGCTCCCATAATTTTTTAACTTTAAGAATATACTACAGAAAGCCTTTTGTGGGCATAATCTGGGCTCATTACTGTAAAGGAATCGCTATCACGATGTGAACATCGATTTGGAATTGATAATTTTCTCTGTATTGAAAATTATTCGTGTGTACAAAAGCTTGCGACTGATTGAGATGAAAATGGAGTCGAAACCAATGCCTTCATCGTTGAAGGTGCCGAGACTGCGACAAAGTTTATGCTTTCGACCACATTGCACAACTATATGAGAAGAGTGAATGCCTAAAGAACCAACCTCATATTATTCTTAGCTGCAAAAACTCTTTTAGGCAGTTAGCTCGAGGTGATAAATTAAATATAGACATCAAGGTCTGCAAGTATATTGTTCTTTCTTCTACCGAGAAACAGTATGTGTTGACATCGTTAACTCCTCTTTATGTACTGCATAATAATGTCACAACAAAACTCGAAATTTTCGAGATTTTAGTTTTAGCATTGATTCGAGGTGAAAAATTTATTTTCCCGTCGGTGCCGTCTGAAGGAAGAAGATCCCGTATTCACTTGTTTTGTATTTGAAAATCCATCCACACCTGCCAGCAATATGGTAGTGCAGTGAAGGCCGTGGTCACATTTGTTCAGAAAATTCGTGAATTAATTCGCGCTGTTCGAAAGGTGCTTCGTTGAGCGAAACTTGGGTCAGAAAGCCCGCAGGGGGGTGCAACGCTGTTTGGTAACGCAGCACTTTCATTTTAAATTGCGCGCATTCGCAGAGTGGGCGCGAGAGTGTTGTGACAACTGCAAAGGTTTGTATCCCTGTTTAGACGCAACATGTCTCCGCTTAGCATGCGTGGGCAATACCAAAAAAATTAAGCTTTCGAGTGTTAACAGATGCATAGAGCAATGCCATTTTTGTTAGGGTTTGGTGATTTTAAAAATATGTAACATGTTTTCCGAGTGTTCCTTCTGCCATGGAGGGGCACCTCCAGGTAGGGTGGATATTCATTGCTCAGAAACGTGTTCGAGAGGGGAGTTCGCCTCCACACTTTGCAGCCTGTACCTGAGACTGTTTCACCCAACGATCCAAGGTGTCCAGCTGACAACGAGGTTACATACGTACACGATAGTGGCATTGAACAGGTTGGTGGTTCAGCACCATGAACATTTTTAATGTAGTCAAATTTACCTCCACATATACACTTCCCTAACTGCCTGATATTAGTCTCTAACTGGCAACAATATTTGTCCTTTAAGTCTGTTGACGACTAGCTCATTGTTAATTGTTCTTATTCAGCTATCACTTAAGAGCAATACCAGCTGGTCACTTCCATGCACGAATTTTTGGGTATCAAATTATAAGGTATCTGTACATTTTTCCTTTTTTTATTGGGTTATACCTAGTCCAATGCCTGTATGGACGAACTAGAGCAGTACCATGGTACCTTAGCAGTGTTTATAGACAAACGCCATACGGATAGTTAGAGGAAACAACTCCCCCTCTTCCCCCTGTGTTTTTGTACACACACGCTCCCACACACACACACACACTCTCTCTCTCTCTCTCTGTCTCTAAAAGAAATTTACATGACAAAATGTTCGCAGAAGAAGAGGAAACCATTGCCAATACAAGCGACTTTCAGCATGCCAAATAGTCATTACGTATAAAATATACACTTTCTTATCTGGAATGTGGTTTGTAAAAGCTTAAAAAAATAATGCATCTCCAGTATCTTTTTAGATGGATGCCGCCCACAGCGCTCCAACTCTCAAGTAAAGGAAACTCTGTACTGGAAAAGAGAATGGCGATGAAGAATATAACGAAGACACATATATCTCCAACATGTCTGCTGCTACATGTGACTTTAAGTATATAGAAGACAAGAATGTTCACTATGTATTTCCCGACGACCCAAATTAAATTGTTTCTAGTCTCAGACATGTTATTGAGCTGCAAGAAAGTAGAGAATAATTGGATACTAATGAGATATCTTCAATCATCGATGAATTGAAGGGAAGGGGTTACACCAAATGAAAACATTGGGTACTATCTATGATCTGCTAGCACCTTAAACATGCTAAGTTCCTTTGTATGGAATTAGTAAAAAAAGAGAAATATTATTTACACACAGTAGAGCGTGTTTCATTTCTCGAACCTTTCCCTACTACTTTCCTGGAAAGATTATGGATAAAGTAGTGTTTATAATCGATTGCTAGAGTTTTTCTGGGTAAAGTTTCTGCGAGTAAGTGCACAAGGAGTGCTATGCATGGTACAATCCAAGTATGACTTTCTCAGGTATTCTAAAGTTGGCTGATTTTTATTTTACGACATATAGAACTTAGATATAATTTTCAAGACTGAGTGATATTTGAGGTATGATATATGAGGTCCATTTTAAGGAATGTTTTTTAGGAATTTTCTAGTTTTTTAAGGTATGTTTTTATAGGAATGTTTTTAGGTATACTTTTTAGGAATAACAATTTAAGGTGTGATTATTAGGTATGTTGTTAAGATATGTTTTGAAGTATGTTTTCTGAAGCATGTCTTTTGAGTTATGTTTTGTAATATGTTTTTAAGGTAATATTTTTAAGGTATGATGTTTTAGGAATGTTTTACGTATGGTTATTAAGGTTTTTTCTAAATTTTAAATTTGAACTATGTTTTATTACATACAATTAATAAAGTATAATTTTATGCTTTTAAGTATCATTTCCTTGGTATAGTTTTTCAGGTATGTTTATGGAAAAAAGGTTTTTTAAAGTATTGTTCTTGATGTATGATATTGACATCTGGTTAGTTGGTCTGGTCTGTTGACAATAGGTGTTTGGCAAATATGGTTGGCCAGCTAGTATGGACATTTGGAAAGATTAATTGAAATATTGAAATTTCGATTAAATAGTGGATTGGTGGCTAAGAAGAGCACAGAAGATAAGACTGTATCACCCAAGTTAGTTTCATACATTCCAAGTTTAAATGCTGTTATCCAAATGGTAAACGAATAGTATCAACGACAATGTAGGCAATCCAGCTTGAGTAAACGATGATACCACCCTAAATGAAATCGGAATGTTCGTCGTAAGCATACCATTAATTGAAATATTCATCGTTATATCTATATTCCAACAGCTCACTTGTCTGAACTGGTGTTAGAAATTTTAGGCAGAGTTTTTACTTTGGGTGTAAAATATATATGTAATTGCTAGCATGTTCGATGATACCATGCGAAATTTGATGAAAGAGATTATTGTTTGATAACTTAACAAACTGAAAGCTGAAAATGCTAGGGAATAGAGAGAAATCCGCCATCTCTTGCATCAGATGAATAACTGTGATGTGGTACACATTTGGCTGCATTGATTATCTGCAAAGGGCGAGATATGTGACAATCATTCAATCACGAGTGAGTCATGTGATATAATAATTAAATCACCAGATAAGTCAATTGATAGTGGTTATGCTGTAATGTGTAAATTGTGTGAAGTTTATGAAGGGGTGGAGAATCGATAAAATACGAGTAATAAGGGAGTGTAATGTCAGGCTTTGATTCGGAGTATCGGGTAGATGCGTGGGTGTGGGGTCGACTAAATAGGCAGTTGAATTAAGTAGTTGGGTGTATGGGAATTTGAACAACACATCAAAGTTAGGTGGCGTAGGACAGTCTTATGTTGGTCTTTTTTGCTAGAAAGAATATGTGCTCCACCATATTTTTTTCTAATCTGACCTCCTTGCATCTTAATCTTGGAAAATAATTTATATAATTTTTGGAATTTCACTTTTTAAAAAATGTTTACTTATTTTCCGTTTTTTTATAGTTTTTCTCTTTACTTTTGAGTTTACCTGGGGCAAGTGTCTAGGTTACGGATATTCAAAATGGAGCTCATAGACAATATTGTTATTTTCCCAAAGAATTTTTTTTTTACAAATTGTTGGGATTTTTTTTTAAATTAAGGTTTTTGGCTCTTCTGAGTTCAAGGTCACTGATATTGAGATTGCGGTTGGAGTATGTTATGTAATTTCTCCTATGATATTTTGTACATTTTTCAGGACTTTTTTCGTTTTTAGAATTTATGGCCATCTGAAGATCAAGGTCGAGGAAATCGAACATGTAGATCGGGTTCATTAAATTTATTTTACCTTTTTTTTCGACTTGATGTTGGAAGACATGAAAATTCAACATATCTGTCGGGAACATAAATGTAATTTTTATCTGATGTTTAAAGTTTTTTGTGATTTTTCACGATTTTTCGCCTTCATGGTTATCCAATATATCACAAACGAAGTAAAGACATAGGCGAAATGTCAAGGCAAGGTCAGCCAGATTTAACATTGTGACCGAGTGACGTAAAATGGTTGCCGGTCGGCTCCTCTGCTCCTGTACCAGGTGCCATTGTTCCCTATTCGGCTTTATATTTTTTATTGGCTGTAGTAACCATTGTTATTTAAGATGATGCAGTGAACATTTAAAGGTTGTGCATTTTGAAATATACAGAATTATTTGGACAGCTTATGAATATAAATGATTCACTTAGCAACTAAAATATGGAAGAAAAGCAGCAATGTTATTGTTAACTTATGACGGAAGGATACATAACCGTTAACTGAAAGTAGATTGTTAACAACAGAAAAGCGTGAAACCACCGTTAATGAATATACACAGGCAACGTAATGGCAGGGATAGTGCAAATTTGTCTTAGCTAACTTCAGCGTTATATCAGATTCTAAGCTACCACTGAACATGGCATTTTAAATTGGACTATTTCAATTTATATTGTAGATAAAAAAAAAAAAAAAAGTATCATTTTAAGGGCTCTCAGTGGGTGTATGCTCTAATCCATTATTTTCAAGTGGTGAACAGATATGATCAGTGTGGTTTGTACCGATCTGCTTCAGTATTCAAATGAACTGCGCCATTTTACAATTTGTTCAAAGTTAATTCTAATCTATTTGGGTCTCCTTGTATGAACCTCTTTAATTAGTAGTACATAATTAATTATGATGTTATTTGCATTAATGCTTCATGTAACAGAAGTCTAAAAATAACTACAGATATGTTTTATCCCTTTTATCTGAGATCTCTTCCTCTGAAGATTATAACCCGCCATTCCTATTGAATTATTCGAAATAAAATGGCGTATGCCTACGTGTGAATACATGAATGTGCACCCCATTGTCATAGAATTTTTTTTCATTGACACTCGATCAATAATATAAGATAAAATATTTTTTTTTAAATATTGTTCCTACTATGAATCTGACACCACGGTTAATTAACTCAAGATGAAAGGACACACGAATCTCTGCTGAAAATCTATCAGCCTCTCTCCAGTACAGTTCCTCCTAGTTGCTCTTCGCAGGTAGACGACCACTATCAAACTTTCCACGGCCCCCTCCCCAAGTCCTTCCTATGAAGTAGAATGGCGGTAGTTGGCGAACGAAGCCACAGTTCCAGTTGACGTGTTGACCTTGAGATATCACTAATGCGCCTTCTTGGGAGGTGTTCCTGTCTGCTTGTATGTCAAAGCTTTCTCTCTCTCTCTTTATTCCTTGGTCGTCTCCACCAACCCTCTCGTCGTCACTGACCTTCATTCTTACACGCACGTTTCCTTGCATCTCCCATTACAGTAGGAGGTTGTCAGGGGTTCTCGTCTCTCTTACCTGTTGCTTTGCAACTAAAGGTGAACGGAACGTTATAACCTGTTACTTTATTCGCCAAAGTCTGTCATTTGTGAAACACGCAGCAGGTCTCCTCAGTGACTGTTTCTTTTGGGTCACGGTTCTACACAGATAGGGAACGAGATATCCTCATTTATATTCGTTGAATATAATGTTGTGAGCGAACTGGTATTTTTTAATTGGTAGTGGTGTCGGTAGTTCGAATTGAGCCATTACTAGCTAAGCCTATTATACAAATATGTGAGTGAGATACCTTAGCAACTAAAACCACTCAAGATACGGGAGGTCTAGAAGAGAAAAAGAGATAGAGAGTTGGCCACAACACAAAGAATTTGCCCATGTATAGAATGTCCCATGGAGATAACAAATATTTATTATCTGTGTTTCTAACAATTATACTTTTCCTNATTTGCCCATGTATAGAATGTCCCATGGAGATAACAAATATTTATTATCTGTGTTTCTAACAATTATACTTTTCCTATTCTACGTGAGGTTTTCGCAAAACTGTTGTTTTATGAATTGTAACCGCAATACTTAATACATAATACAAAATGTGAACAAAATATTTGTAAATAAATACTAACGAAAAAATGTGTGTTTATACTTAAAATAAATAATACACATTTTTAAAGGAACGTTTTTATTTGCGGGCAAGTACATAAATAAAATGCCTCATCAGCTTTACATAGAAAAGCACTAAACTGGCATACATGCTTTACTCGTGCAAGGTAAGTTTTGTGGCTGGATTCAGTTAATTTGTATATGTAGTTATATCACCCTTATTTACGTCTTTATTTAAAAATATTACAGCATTATTCTGCCATCGCGAAAAGCAACAAATATCATCGGTATGTTTATTCAAGTACGATATAGTAAACATATACCTATGCACGGTTATAGTAAGTGATAATTGCTTACTTATAATTCTCGGTGCTTTGAGACACAGACTTGATGCACACACTAAAATGCTTTCTTGTTTCTGTTGACCTTTCTGCTGTTTTATGTTTACGCTATCAGTCACTATATCCTCTATCTTTCACTTCATACATAGCTTTTTATCACATCACATTTTTTGCACAGTACTTTCTTTGAATAACTGACTACTTTCGCGTGAGTTAACCTCCAATGCGTAAGTTATCTATCACAGAAAACTTTAGCATTTTGTTTTTTCTTGCGACAATTAAATTAAGAGGAACCGGGTAGTAAATTTTCACACATATTAATTAGTTCAGAATGTAAGTACGGTATTTTAAAATGCACTACTATGTTAACATATATGCTGATATTCTACAGAGGTATTGGTCATGAACAAAACACTTTTAATGTTTATTACAACTAATTGCAAATACGTTAATTATGCTGTTTTCTTTTAAAATCTAGCATTTTAGACGTTTAAGATATATTTATTTGCATTCAGATAATTTTAAATCATCGAACTGGTCTGACGCAAGCCGCAAACATTTTGGAGCCCTCCATAATGTGCCGTAGACTGTTAACTTCCTACGAATCCACGCTTCATTTTTGTGTTACTTTTACAATGGTGAGAAAGATTTTGATTTATCTAGGAATGTGAGTCTTCTTGTTATTTAATAATATTTTCTGGATGAACATACAGATAAACCTTCACGTTTACATTTATGACCAATTCTTTACATAAGCAGCTGTGTACTTGTTTGTTAATGCGGGAGAATGGTGGTGTAACAGCACATTTATTCAGCATGGTTAAATTATGCAGATTGTATTTTACTTATGCAATTTCAGACAGTAAATAAGTAAAGATAAAAATAAACAACTCTTATTAAGTTACGAAAGGATGTTATATAGGCTAATTAATTTATAATAAAATGTTGGAATGAAAAAGTGTTTGCATCCAGTCTGATGGAACACAATGCTTAAAATCGCCAAAAGAATGTATGACTATTGATTTATTATGACGACCATATAATGCTTCCCTACATATCAACGTTTGCGATAAATGATTTGCTCTATCAGGTGTTCATAAATTTTAAATGACAGATTCCAAGTATATATTTCCGAATTTTCCGTTCAGATTTCCTTACGATAAAGCACCACTACAGTCATACACTGTTTAAAAAATTAATCTTCCGAATCGTCAGAATCTTAATAGGAAAATCCGAAATTTGGAACGCTCGACTATATTACTTGTCTTATTTTCTTTCCACTGCATATTTGAATAGCTCTTAGTTTTAACACTTATATTTATATTTAAGCAGTCGGAATGTTTTCTCTTTGCCTNTACTGCATATTTGAATAGCTCTTAGTTTTAACACTTATATTTATATTTAAGCAGTCGGAATGTTTTCTCTTTGCCTTAAATGCTTATCTTCACTGTGTGGAAAAGACAATGTTAATACGCTTCATTTGTTGTAACACATGTTTTCCTACCGCAAAGAAAAAGTTGTGTAAGTATGAACCACTGCAAAGTAGGCTTGCCACCAACATAATTTTTGTTTGTTTATACAATAATGATTGAGATAACCTTGCATTGTCATAACAGTAGTTCAACAGACATTTTTAAGACGTCAGTTTCACTATAAAGAATTTTTTTTCTCTGAAAAGCAAACTTGCTTAGTAAATAAGAGAAAATAACCAAAGTTTCAACATATTATTCACTAAAATTAAAAAAAATTAGAAGGACCGCTCAGAGCTTCGAACCAGCTCGCACCGTGTTAGTTACCCAACACATTGCACCACACTTTTGTTACTTTGACTTTTCTAGCCCATACATTTGACATGTGAAATTACTTGGCGAGAAATTTACAAGAAAGGTGACTCAGGCGTACGTAAAGAAATATACATCCATGCTTAAACCAGGACTTCAAACCCGGACTCCCGCTCCGTTATCCAGCACGCAACCAACTGCGCCACGGAGGTTGGCTGCATGATCAATTTGCTTTATTGTGTTAAGACTATGTTTCATAGTTATGTTATGTTGGGTAGTAATATGGGCCAGAAAGTCTCCTCATGTGAAAAAATGAACTGAAATTTACAATGTGCATTATAAAACCTTTAGTAGAGCTGTAAATGTTTTTTTACATAATGAAGCAGCTCTTNAACTGAAATTTACAATGTGCATTATAAAACCTTTAGTAGAGCTGTAAATGTTTTTTTACATAATGAAGCAGCTCTTCTTTACTGCAAACCAAAAATCTAAAAAATTTAAATTTTTTGGTTATAAAGAAAGGTAATATTGCCATAAAACAAAAAACGCACGAAAAAAATTATTCGCAATAAAACATTGTTTCTCTTATATCATGTTTTAATTATACGAATATTGTGTAACTGTAAACAAAATAGAGGTAAAGAAATGTTTTTCTTTGCCATACAGAAAACTTTGAATGGATTTGTTTAGAGTGTGTTAAAAAATATCGCACAATAAAAAATTTTCACTTTATACGATCTGTATACATAGATGCATTATTTTCTCTAAGCATATGTCCGGCTAGTATTTATCAATCGAAATTTATAACCAACACTGTGTTGGGAGATATCATGTTTAAAATTGCAAGGCCATCATTCTTCAGCGTTAGGGTAGAAAACCACCGGATTCCAATTTACAGCTAACTTCGTGATATGTCAAACGTTTATCCATAGCAGTGTTTGTTAACTGCAAGTTAACGACGGTTTTGTCGAAACATTTAACACGTATTTTCGAAATATCGAGTTTTACTCATCACATTGTATTCGTAAATGCAAAACAAAATTTGCGGTAATACTAAACGTTTTGATAAAAATTTACGTGCCACGGAGATGCCAATTTTTCAACCCGGCGATTAAGTAAACCGACAAGCTATTATCTGTAGGAGTGAGGATTTACTTGAAGCAANATGCCAATTTTTCAACCCGGCGATTAAGTAAACCGACAAGCTATTATCTGTAGGAGTGAGGATTTACTTGAAGCAAGAGAACATGGCCTAAAAATATAAGCTTGTATGTGCAGTGCTGATTAAACAGATTAGTTGTCATTAGTCAGTAGTCGAGGCCGCACTGTGCGTATTTCATTTCCCACCCATATAGTGGGCGAGGTCGAGATGGCGCAACATGGAAATCGCTTCCATAAATTGCAAGATGGACGATGCAAGCCATCGGGACCAACACTGCATTTGCCACCGTGCTCGCTGGATATAATCTCGCTATACTTTTATTCAGTAGGTCCATTCAAACAACCTATGTTTAATTACCAATCAAAATTAATAAATTGATATATCTTGACCTTTTCTAAATATAAACATTGTTTAGGAAATAACAGTTTTGGTATATTCCAATAACTTACTGTGCTACAAAATTCTTCTTGAAAGTAACAAATCTTACTCACGTGGGACTTCACGTATTTGTCATAATTGGAGATCAGAAAATTTCGCGACTTTAGCCGGCAACAATAGTTTGTGCATTCCATCATTAGACCAGGTGAAATGGGACTCAGTCGTTGCTTTCTTTGCAGGTTCCTTACGTTTTGGAAGTCGCTAGGGGCGTGCCTTACTAACTGTTTTACAATAGAAGAAGTAACTAAAATGTACATGTGATTGAAGTTTAACTTGTAGTCAGATAAAATCGCGAAATTTCCGGGTGATAGATATAATTTAAGTATACTTGGTTTTTCGGATATATGTATGTTTTTGCGAATTTTAGGTGACTATGTCAGTTTTCTCTTGAGTATTGAAAAGAAAATTTCCGTCTACGCTTAAAACTGGCACACCACAAAGGTAAAAGTTGTGTGAAAATATTCGCAGGTATCGTTGGCAGACTACATCAAGAAACAATAATTGGAAAGTGTGTACTCATTAAGGGCTACAGTGCTGCCAGACAATAACTTCACGTGTTTGGTTGAAATGATGTCCTCAGAAAGCTTTCGTCATACTTCTTGTTCTGTTTACCTCGCTGATACCTCCGCTTTTATGCTGAATGTTGGAGGTAATTTTGGTGTAGGGGAAGACATGAAGTACAATCCAAACTAACGTTACGTAATTTAAAATGACACACGTGAACTTGGCGTACTCAGTTACAAAACACGAGCTCGTGATTAAATTTCCAAAATGGTCCGTCCTACCCTGGTCGTCTACAGTAGACAGTTTTTTTAACGTTCCTAAAGAAATTGCTATACGGTGAGAGGGGTTACAATCTTGCTGCACAATGGTAGGAATAAAACAATTAAGTGGTGTAAAGATTTGGTGAATTATCTTTTTTAACTAGTTTAATAGTAGTTTACCTTCACGATTTTACCAAAAAAAATGTCACTCATTCACATGACTGAGATAACTGAAATCATAGGAACCGTTATTTAATTAAAATTAACGACATATATGCGATAACANTGACTGAGATAACTGAAATCATAGGAACCGTTATTTAATTAAAATTAACGACATATATGCGATAACACGCTCTTGTATTCGGCCATGACTTGTATATTGCCAAATCTATCTAATCAGACTTCAAGATAGAGAATTAGAAATATATAGAGATAGAGAGAGAGAAAGAGAGCCACTAAATGTTTGTATCAAACAGAGAATTTAAGATTAGTCCTGCGGCTTAAATCAAACTGTTANCACGCTCTTGTATTCGGCCATGACTTGTATATTGCCAAATCTATCTAATCAGACTTCAAGATAGAGAATTAGAAATAGATAGAGATAGAGAGAGAAAGAGAGCCACTAAATGTTTGTATCAAACAGAGAATTTAAGATTAGTCCTGCGGCTTAAATCAAACTGTTCAGGAAATTGTGCGCGTCATGAAGAAAAAAGTTTTTTTCTGATCATTATCCTTGGACTTTTAACCACAATATTGAATATTCAAGGTATGAAATATCACGTGTATTGACGCGTTGGGTGCTATTTAAACAAAGACGACTGACAACATTGAATGATGCATATATATCAAGTAGGTTCGCCAATGCGTCTGTTTTATTTCTTCTCACTTCGGTTATTGAACCTTTAAGGGCTAAGAAATTGTCAACATAAACATTTTTCGTGGACAGAACATATAAACGCAGTACGAATAAATCGCGAGAGTACAACGAAGGTTGCCACACAGTAACATCATAACCCAACTTGTGTCCAATTTGCGTTTAATGCGGTTTGCTTACGTGGATGTGCCACTAGTGGGCGTGCATGCCCATCTATCATTCATAGCTTCAATATGCCTAATATGGACTTAGTGCGAGCCACAGAACCAAGTCATTGATTACGCAGCATACCGCGACGGCCCATTAGACAAGCCTTTGCCCAGTTGGATGAGTTTGAGGGAGGCGGCATATTCGGCATCCGAAAGGCAGGTTGGACGTTTAGGCGCATTGCTCGCCACTTGAACAGTTCTACCTTGTGGGTCGGTATTGACGCAGTGCGAATAGCATGGTACGCACACCAGTGGAGAACGCTCAGGTCGACCCCGGTGTACCATCAGCAGGAAGGATCGTTTCATCATGAGAGAGGCTGTAAGCTCTCCATGTGCATCGCTGCGCACCATCCTCGGATATTTCATGGAATATGGGGATACGCCAGTGTCCAACAGTACCAAATACAGGGGACAAGCAGAGAGGGATCTGTTATAGCGGCGTCGTTAACAACATCTACCATTACGAACTGAGCATCGCCGATAACGTGTGCCCTTCTTCAGAGAAAGTAGCAGTATGGCAGTACGCGGATTGGCGACGAGTATTGTTCAGCGACAAATCACGATTTTGTCTAGATACAGACAAACGCTAACTGGAGAAGTATTATCACTGTCGCTCACACTTCTGTATAGAGTGGCATATCACCCCAATGAGAGGTGTCTTCGTGTGGGGTGTCATTTCCTACGATTCTCGCTCCACACTGGTGGTCGTTGAAGGGAACCTGGTGATGCGGTAATACGTCCTGGAAATTCTGCGACCGTGTGCGTTCCTCTTCCTGGTACAGCTTCACAAAACAGTTTTTGAGTAGGGTATTGCCCAGCCTCACAAAACTGGGATACAGCTGACCTGCCTTCATATCAACAAGCTTACTTGACTAGCAAGTTCCCCAGACCTCTCACCCATCGAATGCGTTTGGGATCAGATTGGACAGCAACTTCGGCAAGCAGCAACTACAGCGAATTTGAAGGTTGCGTTGCGCCAGTTGAGGCAGGATCTTTCTTGGTAGAAAATCCGGCATTTGTCTTTATTTTTGCCTGACCATACCACCGCCTGTTTGCGTAAAACCGGTGGTCAAACACCATAGTAAGGGCATCCTGCTAGTGTTGATCCCCTACAATACATGCTTGGTATGGTACAATATTTTGATATTTCCTATATAGGTACTAATATGACCTGTTCCTATACCTTCTTACGTGCCTCTGCGATGGCAACTTCAGGATGATAATTTTTTTGGCATATGAGTGCGGATCTACAATAATTCGCAGACAAAAGCGCTTAATTTAATGGCCTAGCAGATCACCTCTAACGCGTTTTGAATGCAGAAGCCCTCGTTGTGAAAGATAGGCTGATAATTATTTAGACAGAATTTTCATATAAAACCATTTTTAATCCAACGCTTTGCCACCCTTAGTGTTATTCCCTTGCTGTAAAGTGCCAACACGTACGGAGCGCGCCTGTAGTCTGTACCTTCTGCCGAGCGGTGAGGATCGTTGTCAGTGTCCTCCTATTTTTTGTTACATAGTACGGATTTGTACAAAGTAAGGACTTTTTAGTAATGCCCTAAACATACACAGTTTTGCTGGGTTCGGCTGTTGCAAAATAATCCAACCGGATCAAGATGTTTGATGCTGCAGATAGAAGTTGCAATTACACAACATGAATATTAGTTTGTTGCAGTTTATGAATTTCGTTTAATTTTAGTATAATTTATAGTACCATGTAGTGTTTAATGATTTAAAGTTTTGTTCGCGGGGAACGGTTTTCGTGCGATGATAGTTTGTAATTTCGATTTTAACGTAAGTATTGTAGTTCAGCAATATTTTAATGTGAATTTTTACATTTAATTGTTATTATGTTAATTAATATTTGTTGGGTTGCGGGACGTGTTATTACCAACACACTTTAAAGCCAACATACAGGTACGAGCCACATCCATTGCAGTAGGTTTTCGTTTTCTATACGATAGTGAGTTATGATTTTCTCTTATCTTTGTACTTGTGTTATTCTTTAAACCGAATGCATTCGTTTTATAAATGTCCTTATAATCGGTTTGCATTGTACATTTCGACATTTCAGTTTAGTTAGGGCCTATGTCTTATTTTTAAGGAAATGTAGAAAAAGTGTGTGTGCTAGCTTTGGAACTGGTTAAATCCCTCCTCTCATCGCATACGGTCTGGTCTAAACATTTTATATATAAGCGAGATAGTGATTAGAAATCAAAGTGTTCAGCGAATTTTGCTGCCTCCAATAAAGGAGTAGAGAATCAATATCATTAATCAAGAACAAAAGTTTGAGGGGTGTTTTTGAAAGGGCACAGCGCGTCTCCCTTAAGGGGTAGAAGGCTGGAACAAAGTTTATACAAACCACTGATCCTTCCTCTTTCGATCCCCCTCCTACACAACCCCCCCCCCTACTTCCCCCTGGGAGGAGTATATGTAACAAGGGGGGTGTGTTTTTGAACTTGGGTTAAGCATGGAAGTCGCATTTTTCGGCCGATTTCGCCATGATTTGAAGGAGGATTGTCTCTTTGGACCTTCCCTCGGCCGTGGGGTCAGTTATGCCCTTTGGAAAAAGTCCGGAACCCCGGGGGGGAGGGGGTAATTATGTTTTTTGGCTCTTGGAGCCAGAGTTTTAGGCCGATTTGGACGGGATTTGAAGAAAGGGCTGTTGTTTTTGGTCCCTCCCTTGGCCGTTGGGTCAGTTAGGCCATTTTGGAAGAATATCGGTAACGCCGGAGAGAGGGGGAAGGGGGAAGTTATGTTTTTCGGGGCTTGAAGCCACAGTTTTTGGCCGATTTCGGCGGGATTTGAGGGAGGGCTGTTGTCTTTCGACCCTCCCTCGGCCGGTGGGTCAGTTATGCCCTTTTGGAGAAATATCGGTATCGCCGGAGGGGAGGGGGAGTTATGTTTTTCGGGCACAGAAGCGAGGGTTTTCGGTCGATTTCGATGGAATTTAAGGGAGGGGTTACTCTTTGGACCCTTCATCGGATTAAAGTCAGTTAAGCCCATTTGGATAAATGTCAGTACCATAAAAGTGTACCATAATGTGTACCATAACTGTAGTACAAATTCAGGTTGTCAATATTTCGCGTACCAAAATTATGGTACAGTCTACCATAACTTTGGTATTTTGTACGATAATTAAAAAATTCGTACCATAATGGACTCAGTACCACTCAAGACCCCTAGTAAAACATTAAAATACTCACACTCTGTCAAAAAATTCAAATTGCACCCGTTTACCTGCTTAACCCAAGAACAGTGAATCCGCGGATTCCGCGGGTCGACCCCTGGTATAACATTAATCGAAAACTTACTCTCCTTTAAAAAATATAACTCCTTTCTTGATTTTTTTATAAATAATTCATAACGACTCGGAAGTGGCTTCAATAATTCATAAAAATGGTGCCGATTTTCACAAAACGTTTTTGTGGCCTGAATAATAACAGAACTGCACTAACCCGTGCCCAAAAATTAAGAATTAAAGTATGAAATAATGAGGATACTGGGGACTTTGGGTAGAAATTTACTCGGAACAATGACCCCACTATAAGACAGAGAGAATGTTTGTTTTTTCACCAGCGAGGGGAGTTCTGAATTTCACATGCTATATGAAGCATGTACATTTGAGCTTGTCTTAATTGTGAGAAAATGCGCGTTCGATTTGCAGGATTATAATCTGATAACAAACATAGTGCGGGAGACAATGACTATCATGTAATTATATCGATTAAAGCTAAGTATTATAGGTAGTAAACTCTAAAGCTATAGAGAAGGGTTTGCTCTCAAAACCTTGTTGTTAAGAGTCGTCCAAATCTCTCTACTCACACTACACAGTAGTGACGAGGCTTTGAGATATCACGAGCACATCGACTAAGGAAAAACTAATACTTTACATGTTGCATTTGCAGAGTTGATAATCTTTGTCCAGACAATATGTCGAGGGCACAGTTAACGCTTGCGGTTTGAAGAATTAAACGACTTTATACGGGAACAGAGTTNAGGGGGAAGGGGGAAGTTATGTTTTTCGGGGCTTGAAGCCACAGTTTTTGGCCGATTTCGGCGGGATTTGAGGGAGTGCTGTTGTCTAAGCTGGGAGGGAGCCGGCCACCCAGTCAATACGGGAAAACCTCTTATATCGGTATCGCCGGAGGGGAGGGGGAGTTATGTTTTTCGGGCACAGAAGCGAGGGTTTTCGGTCGATTTCGATGGAATTTAAGGGAGGGGTTACTCTTTGGACCCTTCATCGGATTAAAGTCAGTTAAGCCCATTTGGATAAATGTCAGTACCATAAAAGTGTACCATAATGTGTACCATAACTNAT
The DNA here is from genome assembly GCA_002778355.1 of Clitarchus hookeri. Classification (NCBI taxonomy): domain Eukaryota; kingdom Metazoa; phylum Arthropoda; class Insecta; order Phasmatodea; family Phasmatidae; genus Clitarchus; species Clitarchus hookeri. Next base: position 116,653 of record NQII01002842.1, on the reverse strand, counting down.
CGGATTAAAGTCAGTTAAGCCCATTTGGATAAATGTCAGTACCATAAAAGTGTACCATAATGTGTACCATAACTATAGTACAAATTCAGGTTGTCAATATTTCGCGTACCATAATTATGGTACAGTCTACCATAACTTTGGTATTTTGTACGATAATTAAAAAATTCGTACCATAATGGACTCAGTACCACTCAAGACCCCTAGGAAAACATTAAAATACTCACACTCTGTCAAAAAATTCCAATTGCACCCGTTTACCTGCCTAACCCAAGAACAGTGAATCCGCGGATTCCGCGGGTCGACCCCTGGTATAACATTAATCGAAAACTTACTCGCCTTTAAAAAATATAACTCCTTTCTTGATTTTTTTATAAATAATTCATAACGACTCGGAAGTGGCTTCAATAATTCATAAAAATGGTGCCGATTTTCACAAAACATTTTGTGGCCTGAATAATAACAGAACTGCACTAACCCGTGCCCAAAAATTAAGAATTAAAGTATGAAATAATGAGGATACTGGGGACTTTGGGTAGAAATTTACTCTGAACAATGACCCCACTATAAGACAGAGAGAATGTTTGTTTTTTCACCAGCGAGGGGAGTTCTGAATTTCACATGCTATATGAAGCATGTACATTTGAGCTTGTCTTAATTGTGAGAAAATGCGCGTTCGATTTGCAGGATTATAATCTGATAACAAACATATTGCGGGAGACAATGACTATCATGTAATTATATCGATTAAAGCAAAGTATTATAGGTAGTAAACTCTAAAGCTATAGAGAAGGGTTTGCTCTCAAAACCTTGTTGTTAAGAGTCGTCCAAATCTCTCTACTCACACTACACAGTAGGCACATCGACTAAGGAAAAACTAATACTTTACATGTTGCATTTGCAGAGTTGATAATCTTTATCCAGACAATATGTCGAGGGCACAGTTAACGCTTGCGGTTTGAAGAATTAAACGACTTTATACGGGAACAGAGTTNGTCCAGACAATATGTCGAGGGCACAGTTAACGCTTGCGGTTTGAAGAATTAAACGACTTTATACGGGAACAGAGTTGATAAACTGGGTTGGGACTCGTCATCGACGCATACAACTCCTTTAAAGAAAAAATTCTCATGTACTTCACTGCACACTGAAACGGTCGTGATGTTCTACTAGTATCTGTCAAAAAATATATGTCCTTACCCTATTACTCTGTAAATCTTGTGTCTATGATTTTAACGACTGCAACAAACAAAATTAGTCGAATTAAAAAATTAAACCCTATTTATCACTGTACCGATGGCGTATTCGGTCAAGTTCCTCTGAGACATGCAGACATACTTAACCAAGAGATGACGCTTCCATTGTATGTGGGCACCTTTGTACGCTCGAGAACAAGGTACAAAATAGTGGTTAAAATGCTCCACAATTTGAGTTTGCCAGTATCGTATAGCAGAGTATTGAGATTCTCTTCCGTTGTAGATAATTGCACTGTAGACCACTTTAAAAAAAAGGTCATATGTGTTCGCTTTTTTTTNTGAGATTCTCTTCCGTTGTAGATAATTGCACTGTAGACCACTTTAAAAAAAAGGTCATATGTGTTCGCTTTTTTTTTACCAAAAGGCATCTTTATTACTTCTTCAGTAGACAACATAAGACCACAATACTTCCACAACTCGTGCNCTTTTTTTTACCAAAAGGCATCTTTATTACTTCTTCAGTAGACAACATAAGACCACAATACTTCCACAACTCGTGCACAGAATTATTTTAAGGGACGGGGATGTCGTTGTTTCAGCATGTAAATACTAACCTCAGTTACCCTATTCCTTATATTAATATTATGTTTACAGGCAAGCAGGCAAAGCTATACACTGACAGCCTATATCCCAGCTTTGAAAATGTCACCTCCAGTGGCAGGGCTACCAATACCGTTTCCAGGCGGATCTAAACCTGAAGACGATTTTATTCGCGCACGCAACGTTGAATTATGTGCCAGGTGTGCCAGGTGGATTTTCAGGGAGAGTCCCAGAAAATACCCATGTTTCCTGATCAGTAAACCACAACAAGTTTTCTTGTAATATGGAAGACTATCTATTATTCCGCCATATTGCCGTCACTATATGAACGTGATCAGACACATGACTAGTCATCTCAATTCTCGCCAAGTGCCCGTTAAAGCCTGCGCTCAACCTCTTTTTAAAATTGTAGAACACATCCAGTGGAATTACCGTCAGAAATATGGCAAGCGGTTTTTCGTAGTTGTATTGAACAGCGTGTATATACAGACGGTACCAGAGAAATTTCTGGGTAATCTCACCGAAGAGTACGGATTGACTGCCGGCCTTGCTTAAGTCAATGTAGAGTCTAGTGAGACTGCCAAGTTCTTACTGATAACGAGTCACATGGAAAAAAAACCTTACCAGAATGTTGCATTTAGGAATCGTGCCAGACGATGTCGTTGGTCAGTAGTTTCCCTAGGGATCTCCCATTTCCTCCGCCATTACATTCTTGTCAATTTATAAACATTACGGAGTTTCATTAAAATATAGTGTTAGCAGGATTTGTTTTGCAAACATGCACCAAAAGGCTCACCACTTGTTCCTCTTTATATACCCATAACAAGTAAGCATGAAAATGTCCAGTGTAAATTTTTATCTAAATTTACCAGCAGATATCGAGTAAGACCATTATTAACTCATTTTAAAACAATTTCTTAGTACTTAATACAGAATTTCTAGTAATGGTAGTGAGTTTTTGTAAGGGTGGGGGATATCAGATGCTTCCACCCTTCAGAATGTTTGTTAAGGGCCATAGGATCATGGAATAAAGGATAATTTGATTTTAAAAACAAAACTTTTACAATCCTTTTGGTTATTCACCGGACTGAATGTAGAGCAATAAAATTAAATATATTTGATTAAATATAACATTTCATAACGCTAAAATTATTTTAATGTTTTAATTTATTACTAAACGTTCATACACGCTATTTAACTCATGGGAAAAATGTATTAGTGTCCTAAAAGGAGATGTACACTCTTAACCTGAATAATTGATATCAATCAGGGAAATAACAATTACTGAAAGTCAGTTTATAAGCTACTGCCGACTGGTAAAACAAGCAAATGAATTGGTAACAAGTGACTTAGAGTAGCAGGATTATCGGCATTCAGTGGGAATCACAAAGAAATCAGTGAAATTCGGCCATTTTAGAAATTAGTTATCAGGTACTGATTAGTTGCTCAATTTTTCAATATTTTCACTGATATGGCTCAATTCTCTCTGTTTCAGGTTTAGAGTGTAGGTAAAATTCACTGGCCACCTCGATCATTGTTCTTACTTATCGATCGGCTCAAACTGGAAAGACTTGTCATCAAAGTCATAAACGACTTGCTTAAGAGCGTCGTGTGAGGCCACAACGATAAATCCTCCCTGCTCTTAAGGTCTGAAAGTTTTAAATTACAGGCAAGGAAAAAGCATCAGTTGAAAAACTAGTTAGGTGTCATTCCCGAGGAAATTAGACGTGCTCAATAATGACTGAGTTTGTTGGTTTTGGTTGAGCGTTGGCACCGAGGCCAACAGCATTCACTTAAAGCTATAAAAATCGAACTATAAATATAATATAATTTGAAGCTAAGAATATTCGTTTACTAAACGATGGAAAGTAAAATTAAAATCATAAAATATACAACTATCTAAAAGTATATTTAAGTGTTTCGATTCTCTAAGAGAGTAAACGTTAAGTTNTTAAAATCATAAAATATACAACTATCTAAAAGTATATTTAAGTGTTTCGATTCTCTAAGAGAGTAAACGTTAAGTTCAAATTAAAATAGTGCACATACCTGTTTCGTAAGTATACAAGAAGTTACTGATACAACCAATGAACGTACTTCCTCTACATGAGAGAAAATAATTTTCATATATATTCTTAAAATATTAGATGGTAGGTAGGCCTTGACGTCTGGTTAACAGCAATATAATAATAAATAAAACTAAAAAAAATATGCAACGGTAGTTAGAAAATTACAAATACACAAGTGCTTTGCCCGGTACTTGAACTCCAGNAAAACTAAAAAAAATATGCAACGGTAGTTAGAAAATTACAAATACACAAGTGCTTTGCCCGGTACTTGAACTCCAGAAAACCGTGTACCATAAGCTAGCGTGCTATCAACGGCAATGAGAAAGTAAGATTAGAAACTTAAGATTCGTATGCAATCAATCAAATGTTTTGAATTATGTGGTTTACTAACCTGGCATATTTGAAGAGCTATCATTTTGAAAAACAAAGTTTCTGATGTAATTTAAACACGAAAGTTGATATAGCCTACCGTTGCACAACTTTTCCGAAGGTGAAAATAAAATTAATTTGTCCCTAAGATGTGCCATCAAAATTTTATTTTCTTATTTGGCGCTATATAACAAAAATTGCACAAAAAAAAAAAGTTACTTTAAACGATGTTGTAAGAACAGAAAGTGGAATTTGGTTCAATGTTTTTATAGATATCACAATTATATAAAAATATTTAAATGGTCACGATTTTTGAAATGAATTCTGACAACTTTTAAATCATGTAAGTTTACATGACATTCTGTGGCACAAATGAGGTGCAAAACTTAGTGAAAATTATTTGGATTGTTCAGCAAATATGCAAAATCTTTAATTCATTCAACTACCATTGCTTTACAGAATGCCGGCCAAAACCTATCACTGTGTTCATAATTGATGATTCTTATAAATACGACTAGTGAGAAATATATCATTACATTTTGTTGAGTATTTTAATTGCAATGACAAATCAACCTAAATAAATTATATTACTCCATTATAAAANTATCATTACATTTTGTTGAGTATTTTAATTGCAATGACAAATCAACCTAAATAAATTATATTACTCCATTATAAAAAGTTTAACAGCCCCAAAATTATAATTTTTGTTAATGTAATAAACATTATTACTACGTGCATGTAAAATTTGTNAAAAAGTTTAACAGCCCCAAAATTATAATTTTTGTTAATGTAATAAACATTATTACTACGTGCATGTAAAATTTGTTAGGAATTGTGTGATTGTTCCTTAATATATGGCGTAAAATACCCATATTTTCGTGTGGCAATCTTCATAAATGGATAACAAAAAGGTAATATATTAACATATTAAATGGTTATTATGGATACACTATACAAAGTTAAGTTAAGATCGGTTACATAGTTTCGTATATATAGCACATTTAGCTAAGCTGCTATTCGTCAAATATGACGTAAATCATTTGATTGTTTACCAAGATATAACAAACATTTTTCTTTCTTTAAAATTAGACTATCTAACAAATTTTTTAAGTAATCAGTTTCTGTTTATACAGATTTGATTGCTGTAATAGTTACTGCTAGTTACTGCTTTACCACAAAATTAAATTCAAAATTGTTTCAAAGTTTCGTAGATACAACATATTAAATTTAAATGTTTGTGTGTCCGCCATTTTTTAAATTAATATTTGACTCACACAAACTTGGCAATTTACACGCTATGCCGTAGTGGTACTTGTTTGCTAAATTTGGAAGGAATCAAATATTTTTTTCCTAAGAAGTGACATAAGAGCTTTAATTTTTCATGTGCTGCTATGATACAAAATGGCAGACAAATATTGATTTTGTGGGAATATTTCATGGTTGTAAATTATACAGCCAATATAAAACGTTAAAAATTAATTTTAAATAGTTGACATGGTTTTGACGATAAATCATTATAATTTAATTCATCTACGTAGGCTCCATTTCAAAAATGAAGTCCTGACAAACTTAAAACATACCAGTTTACATCACCTGCGGCAGTACTATTAACTCACCAAATTGGGTATGTATCTGTCAGTTATTTCCAGAAATATTACAAAATTGTATCTATTTTGATTGTGCTATTTTACAAAATGGCCAGAAATAGAATATGCTTGACGACTTTAATGGTTGTTATATATTTTGTCAGTACACAAAGTTAAGTTGAAATAGATGGCTTAGTTTCGGCGTTAAATCATACAAAGCTAAAATAGTTGTACGAGCGCCATTTTGATAATATGTGCCTGACCTACTTAAAATATTTTACTTAACATCACCAACCGGAGAACAACTTAATTTCAAATGCGGTAGGAATCTTTCAATTTTTTCCCGAGATAAAACACAAAAACATTTAATATTTATTAGACGCTCTCTTACAAAGAGACGGATAAAAGTGGCTATATGTTAGCATAAAGGATGATTGTAACTAATATTTTCAGAATACAATTTTGTCGAAATTGCTGGAATGGTATTGTTGATATATCAAGTAAACATAAAACATAGATATCACTGCAATTTAGAAAATTATTGTTTAATCAATTTCAATCACAAACGTTTACACGACCTACTATAGAATTACTTACTTTTCAAACAAGACTGGAATTTCTTGAGTTGTTTTCGAGATATAATGTAATATCTTTGTGTATATGCAGTACTAGCTTCCAAAATGGCCAACGAAAAACAACATTGATCTCAAAATATGCTTACTCGACTCTCTGCCAACATAAAAATAGTTGTTTAAATCGGTTGGGTGGTTCATGAGATATAACGTATCATCTAAATTTTTAAATAGTTATTTTGAAAGTAAGCGCCAGACGTGTTGTAAAACTAAAAAAGTCAGACCTTATTTCTAAGTATGATATATGTATCAAGATAAGTAAAATTCGATTCTCGCTTTAAAACATTTTTAGGGGTAAACACACAAAGACACGCCTACTCATACAGACAGGAATAGACTTAATAAGCCTTTATTTCCTTGGGAAATTAGGGCGAAACAAGAATTTAATAATGTACCCAATGAACCTGCCTTCCTTTGCACAGTGGAAACAATTTTTAATGAAGTTCTTAAAATCTTAAATGGTAGGTAGGACTTGATGTCTCATTTACAGCTATAACATTAAAGATGAAACAAGGTACATATGAAACAGTTGTGAAATAATTACATATATGCAAGTGCCTAATCCGGGACTCAAACCAAGAAAACTCGTGCTATAATCAAGCGTGCAATAAAAAGTGTTTTGAAAATCGGAGCATCACCTTCGAAATTTGGAACATCACCTTCGGATAGTATCAGTCTAATATTTCGAATGGTAAGGCTTACAAACCTGAAATATTTACATATATGTAGTTTGGAAAATAAGTGTCTGGCACACTTAAAACAATTAAATTAATATGTAAGACCACAATTAAACTTCGTCGACAAATTTGGTGGGAATCGGTTGATTGGTTCACAAGATATCATATTACAATTTTATTTTTTCACATGGGCTTATCTTACAAAATGAAAGAGAATTTGACTCTGTGTAGAAAAACTATGTTCTTTTGAAATAAGTTTCTTAGATATAACATTATAAGCTAAATTTTTATATGGTCGTAATTTTGAAAATAATTATCTGACGTATTTAAAGTTTATCAATTTCCATGGCCTGCCATGGGGGCACTTCGTTTCCAAATTGTTAAAATGTAATTAGTCATGTGATGATATCTTATAAACTGGCCGAAAAAAGAGACTTTGTGTGGACACATATGATGGGTGCAAATGCCAGCATACAAACTTAAGTTGGATTTAATTACGTGGTTAAGACTATATCGCATGTTTCATTAAAATGACTATAAAGCCGCCGTTTTGAAAATAAGTGCCTCACCAGCATTTTCACGAAATTTGGCAGGAATCACTTAATAGATGCCCGAGATATTACATAAGAAATTTATTTATTCGTGTGGCGCTATCTTACACACCAGTAGACCAAAGCGGCTCTATGTAGACACATTTGATAGTTTTTTCAATATATACTGCCAGCATATGTTGGAATTGATTAGATGATTTCGGCGATACAGCATTTTAAGTTAAAATTGCTACCGTTTCGCAAATATGTCTCTGACATATGTAAAACATGACTGTTTCATCTCGTGCTGCAATACTACTTGTTTGATCAATTTGGTAGAAATCGGTCAAATGTTTAACAAGATATGATATAACATTTTATTTATTCGTGTGGTGCTGTATTAAAATTTGGTAGAATTATATGCTAGCTATACCAAACAAACCTAAAATATTTGTATGGACGCCATTTTGAAAATAAGGGCCAAATCAATGTAATACGCATACGTCTATATGCTATAAAATAGAGTTACTTAAATGCTAGTTTTGGCGGTATCTCATGAAAAGTTNATTCGTGTGGTGCTGTATTAAAATTTGGTAGAATTATATGCTAGCTATACCAAACAAACCTAAAATATTTGTATGGGCGCCATTTTGAAAATAAGGGCCAAATCAACGTAATACGCATACGTCTATATGCTATAAAATAGAGTTACTTAAATGCTAGTTTTGGCGGTATCTCATGAAAAGTTNCGTAATACGCATACGTCTATATGCTATAAAATAGAGTTACTTAAATGCTAGTTTTGGCGGTATCTCATGAAAAGTTTCCAAAATATACCGTAAGGACTTTATGATTAATATTATGATATTTTTCGAAATGACGGACAAATAGCAAAACGTATTTATAAATTAAATATTTGCACGATGCTCTCCCATATTACAAAATTTGGTTTTAATCTGTTTAACTGGTTTCAAAGTAACGACTTTTCAGTATAAATTTTTTTGTTGCCGTTATTTTAAAAGTAAGCTTCCGGCATGGTATCAAAATATAAAAGTAAAATATCTTTCCTAAGTTATATATATATATTTATACCACGATTGGTGAAATTCTTTTTGTGCGTTCAAAACTTTCTAGCATGTACAGATAAAAGCAAAGAGAAAGGAAATAAAGTGATTTGATAAACCTTTCTTTCCTTTCGAAAGTAGGGTAAAATGATTACGCAGCTCGCAGATGCTAGCTAATCCTATTATTCAGTATTCGCCAAAGCCTGTGAAATATCTTGATAAGAGCGTGGCACATAAAGAAACTCCACATATGCACTACAATAATGCAGATTTTTGAAGGCATCATAGAGAAACAAAACAAGGTTTTTCATAGATAACAGTTTGGCGTGTGTCGCAGTAGGCGTATTAAGAGTAACACTGTCCTACAACCACCCNCACATAACCACTATAGGGACTTAGAGAGACACGTGGCAGCCATAGTACCCGCAGAGGAAGGTGGAGCAGAGGCCAACACACGCTGCCAAGCCGACACATGTCGCTGATGTGTGTCCCTGCCGCCCCCACTCACCTTCACCACCTACGGCTCTAGCAAGCCCGTAAGATTTGTTGAGCGCTGAGATATCACAAAACAATCATGTGTATTTTGCCATAAATCAGAAAATACGGATCGAGAAACAGCTGACAAGCTGGAAACACCCCCGGGACAATGTGGACTCACACCACAGAGAGATAGCTGACAGAGTAATCCAGGGGCAAGGTGCCACCTTCCCCCTGCCCCCCAACCTTCAGGAACCAGGGCACTTTTTGTGAAAGGCATTGTTCTGTTTTCGTCCCACCACCCCCTCCCCCAACAAGGCGACATGTGCCGACAATTAGGGAAGGAAGCTAGAGAGATTTAAGCCTCCTTGCGGGGAAGGTGTCAGTCAGTTCTTTATCGCCGTGTAGAGAGTCAGTTCGAGAGTCAGTCAATTATTACCACCCAGAGTTCGAGGAAGCAGTCGTGCAGAGAGCATTCGCTCGGGGGGATCAGACTCCTGGCCACATCAGTACGTCAGTAAAGCAGTCCAGGGGAGATGACCACATATGCAGGCCTTTTCCAAGGCCTACCACTTCGCCGGAGCTCATCCCCAGATGACAGCTTACCAGCACCCACAGCAGAGTTAAGTATGCAGTCGCCATCCAGAGAAGCCCCCTCCACCATGAAGTCATACACAGTTAATATGAGTAGCCAGAATAGAGTACCTCACCTCGAAAGTGTTGCTGTATGTTGTTTTTTTTTTCAAACTCGAGACAATATATTCGTCCTTTAAAATGAAACAGCAACTACCATATTGAAAACCCCTCAACCTTCTAGGCACCGTATAGTCTATGCCTGGAGGAATTAACTACGACAATATAAGTCACCCTGTATTCTCCACAGGTGGGGTAAAGCGCAAGTTACATTGGCTTCCCCAACCAAGTAGAGCCAAGTTAAATTGGCTTCCCAATGTGATGTCTAGATAAGCCTGCGTTAAGTTAAATTGGCGCCTAACGTGGGGCGTGATAAGTTTGTAGAGACAGTATCAAGAACCGGACTATATCCATATACCCGAGGAAAGGGGTCTCACCCGTACCAGATTGGTGAACTTTTCAGGCTGAACCATACCAGATTACCGAGCCAGTAAAGAGGAACCCAGATTTCAGGGAGTCTTATCTGAACACCCTGTGGCGTCCAGCAATATTACCTTACGAGCCCCAATTACCGAAGCAGGCAGCCGAGAAATTACCGAATACGAGCATAGGAGCGAATTCTAGCGAGAGAGCGAGGCGGGAGACCTAAGGAAATTTAGCGAGGAGCGGTTAGCGGAGAAGTAGGCCACAGCCCACGGAATGGCAGGCAAAAAAGTGGCGAGAATATTTTGAGAGCCCACGAGGGAAGAGTGAACGAGTGTGAGCGAGAGAGCGCGGGGTTAAGATGAAGCGAGGCAGACAGTAGCGAAGAAAGTAATGGGGAGATTTGAGCGAGCGAGGAGCGGTCATACGTAGGGGAAAACGCGAGGTTATTTCCACTGGACAGTGGGAAATGACGTCAGGTATGCGGACAAGGATGAAATACCGCGCCTACCAATAATAAAGTTAGGTAATGAGTACCCTGAAGGAGGGTCACTGTCAATGACGAGAGAATTAGGCAGGCGGATGGGTGAAAAACTGCGTGGCCATGAAAGGAAATAGAGCACCGGTGAGACGCTAATATCGGGCATCAAATGCTCAGAGACGTGAGTAACAAGGCCAATGAACCGCAGTGGGTCACTAGGTCAATGGTCAGTGACCCAGGTCAGGGAGAGATAACATCGCCACTGCGCCGGGCACGATAACGAAGTGTGAAGTGCGCCAGCCGAGAAGAAACGCCGGGTGGAGAGTTAAAATCGCCACCGCGCCAGTCGATACAAGGTGTGGATAGCCGGTGATAATACGCCTGAGCCACAGTGCCAGCACGGGATAAGAAATACCGGGCCGAAAGTATACGCTTACGGGAAAATGAGTGGAAAGACAGACAGACGCGAAGCGAGGACAAGAAGAAAAGCGAGCGAGTGCGAGAAGAAAGCGGACACAGAATAGAGAGTAGGCTAGAAGCAAAGCAAGAAACGAAACCGGGAATCCTCAGCCACGAAACGAGGACGGGCCTGCAACATAGCAGTCCAGTGATGGCAATGCTGAGAGAGGAAGTGAAGCAGCCTTCACCCCCTCACCAAGCAGATAACAGGTGCATCCAGGTTACAAGTGCGAGGCGCAAGAAGACATCGCCCCGCAGCCAGAAACAGACTTCTTGGGTAAGTGATTACCCATGTCATCCTGCTGCGAAAACTAGGTCAAGTAACATGACCTGCCAGCCAACCTAAGTGCACCGCAACCTAGTAAAAAATAATGTTTACAGTTTCACCAGTGAAGTCAGGCCTTCAGTTGAAAGAAGTGTAGAGATGCCCCACTCAAGTGTGCCTGTGTGTAATTGAATGTAATTTCCAAGGTACCAGCATATGCCTTCAGCAGGGCGCCAGAGTGGAATGATGTTCAAAGTTTTTTTACAGAGAGAGAGTTGTATGTTTACATTTGCCCATACCGCGGGCAACAGCTGAGAGACAGATAAAATTATAGTTTTTTATTTTCCACGATCTGTGAGTTGTCTTAATAGTAAAATGTAACATGAGTCAGAGTGCTTTGTGTGTTATCATCAGACCATTTATTAAAAACTGACAAAGGGCCAGCCATTAGTGTGAACACTTGAACAGAGTTACCAGCATAGATTTAAAAGTTTTTTATTCTTTGACGACCTGTGCAGTCGTACTTAACGTAAAATTAATTCATGTAACCAAAACGTAAAGCTAGCAGCCAGCTAAGCAAATACACAGGCCCCATTACAACTGGTTGTTTGCATACTTCAAGCAGGTTTTCCATCTTTCCAGGAAACCAAAGCACAGATGAACGATTAAAGTAATTTTGAAGGTCATGTAGTGTAATCCTGTATAATTGTGTAACCTTTAAAAAAAATTTGGTAATTACTATACGAAGTCCAAAGGTGTGGTACAAAGGGTTTGTTTAGCGAGTTCAAATAGATAGCCAGGAGTTAAAATTGTGCAGTAGCNATGAACGATTAAAGTAATTTTGAAGGTCATGTAGTGTAATCCTGTATAATTGTGTAACCTTTAAAAAAAATTTGGTAATTACTATACAAAGTCCAAAGGTGTGGTACAAAGGGTTTGTTTAGCGAGTTCAAATAGATAGCCAGGAGTTAAAATTGTGCAGTAGNAAAGTCCAAAGGTGTGGTACAAAGGGTTTGTTTAGCGAGTTCAAATAGATAGCCAGGAGTTAAAATTGTGCAGTAGCATACAGTCGATGGAAGGAATAGAAACCAGGTAAAAAGGTGTGTCAGTTTTTTGTGAATAAGAATAGAAGCCTTGTTTTGATAACCTGCAGAGCCAGAGTGTTAGGCCCTTTTTACAGGTAGGGGCACGCCTGTTAACCAGGGGGATGCAGGTCCTTGAGTAATGGCCAGATAAGATGACAGTGAAGGGAGAGAGATTTAGAGAGGGGAAGTAACAGCTGTCGCAATCCACGACACCCAGGTGAGCGAAACTCATGGCGGCTAGCACACGCCAGTGGCGAGGCAAAGAGAGCACAGCATAGGTTAGCTTGCAGAGGGAAAACTAGTCCGAAACCCCGAGATTTTGGCACCGATTGTGTGTCAGTGCCGAAAAAATGAGGGGGGATTTGATGTGTGATGCATTAGGCGTATTAAGAGCGGCGCTGTCCCACAACCACCCCCCACCCGCATAACCAGTATAGGGACTAAGAGACACACGTGGCAGCCATCATTCCCGCAGAGGAAGGTCGAGCAGAGGCCACGACGCGCTGCCAAGCCGACACGTGTCGTTGATGCGTGTCCATGCCACCCCTCACCTCACTCACCTTCGCCCACTACAGCTCTAGCCAGCCCGTGACATTTCTTGAGAGCTGAGATATCACAAAATAATAATGTGTAAAAGCGGTCTTTAGTCTTTTATGCGTGGCTCTTTGTCGACTGTTCGACCAAACACCCCCGGGACAATGTGGACCCACACCACAGAGAAATAGCTGACAGAGTAAGCCAGGGGCAAGGTGCCACCTTCCCCCCGCCCCCCAACCTTCAGGAACCAGGGCTTTTTTTGTGAAAGGCATTGTTCTGTTTTCGTCCCACCACCCCCTCCCTCAACAAGGCGACATGTGCCGACCATTAGGGAAGGAGGCTAGAGAGATATAAGCTTCCTTCCGGGGAAGGTGTCAGTCAGTTCTTTACCACCGCGCAGAGAGTCAGTTCGAGAGTCAGTCAGTTATTACCACCCAGAGTTCGAGGAAGCAGTCGTGAAGAGAGTGTTTGCCCGGGGGGATCGGACCCCTGGCCACGTCAGTACGTCAGTAGAGCAGTCCAGGGGAGGCGACCACATACGCAGGCTTTTTNCAGTACGTCAGTAGAGCAGTCCAGGGGAGGCGACCACATACGCAGGCTTTTTCCAAGGCCTACCACTTCGCCGGAGCTCATCCCCAGATGACAGCTTACCAGCACCCACAGTAGAGTTAAGTATCCATCCGCCATCCATAGAAGCCTCCCTCCACCCCGAAGTTGTACACAGTTAATACGAGTAGCCAGAATCGAGTACCACACCTCGGAAGTGTTGCTGTATGTTGTTTTTTGTTCAAACTCGAGACAGTTTATTCGTCCTTCAAAATGAAACAGCAAATNTTCCAAGGCCTACCACTTCGCCGGAGCTCATCCCCAGATGACAGCTTACCAGCACCCACAGTAGAGTTAAGTATCCAGTCGCCATCCATAGAAGCCTCCCTCCACCCCGAAGTTGTACACAGTTAATACGAGTAGCCAGAATCGAGTACCACACCTCGGAAGTGTTGCTGTATGTTGTTTTTTGTTCAAACTCGAGACAGTTTATTCGTCCTTCAAAATGAAACAGCAAAAGACTACCTTATTGAAAACCCCTCAACCTTCTAGGCACCTTATAGTTCATTCCTTGGAGGAATTAACTACGACACTATAAGTCACCCTGTATTCAACACAGATGGGATAGAGCGCAAGTTACATTGGCTTCCTCAACCAAATAAAGCCAAGTTAAATTGGCTTCCCAACGTGGGGCCTAGATAAGCCTGCATCAAGTTTTTACCAACTTTGAGAGAATTTTTTTTTTTGTTTTATTGCATCGTTTATTTTGCATTATTTCTTGTGGCTTGATAACATACAGGAATTTAAGGAGTGCCATATATAACTCGTCAGAAATACAGAGCTCTGAAAAAAAAAATCTAATGGTAATTAAAAACAAATTATTGTTTTGACCTTTCTTCGTTTTTCTCTATTGTGTAAATAAAAAAAATTAAATATGATTAAATTTAACGTTAATTTAAACCCACGATGCCTTCTAAAAGTGAAACTACTCTGGTCATAAATGAGATATCCAAAAAAAAAAAAAAAAATTGGTGCTCGCACACAAAGCTATATTTTCTCCTATTTTTATGGCCTGTAGCATTATGTATTAAAATTAAACCTTATTGATTTTGAAGAAAAATATACCTTTCTATTTGTACGTTTTCTTACATTGTGCGATGTCAATTTTACAAATATAAAATAAATTTCAATATAAGTTCTTGAAATATGCATACCAAAAGTTAAAAAAAAATATCTGCAATTTATATTTAAACTTATCACACTAAAACTCATTAACTAAAATGCGTTGAACAAGTGCTGATGTAAGTGTTTGAAAGTCGTCTCATTCATTTGCTTCCAAACTGTAGATAAGTAATTCATGCTACACTACTCTTGTCAGTAATGATAAATTAAAATCGTGCTAATCTCCACATTCATTTTTATTTCGTACTGTATTTTTAATGTCATCAATCACGTAACCTGTTCTAGTAAAATTTCACGTTAATATTTTATTACATTAAAAGTTCGTCGTCGGCTAGGGGGGGGGGGATGGCATATAAAAAATCTGTTAGTTTCAGATAAACTGATTTTAGCGATATGTTTCTATAAGAGTAGGAATTGGTTGGTTAATTAAGATACTATTTTGGCTATTAGCATATTTGATGAGATGTTTGCTCTGTTAAAATATACATATTTAAAGTGGATATGTAGTCAGATAATACCGTTGAAAAATTTACTAAAGAAAATATAACTAAGGTTGGAAGACAAAAACTCGAAAGACTTAGGGTACACACTAATAAATGAATTCCGCAAGCATTCTTGCCAAATTCCCGTTTAGAATATATGTGATAGGGTTAAATTTTATTTACCATTAACATACACTGAAATCTTGGAGATTCGCTAAGCATAAATCGATGTACAAGAATTCCTACCAAAATGTTAGTAATATTTCTTATCTGGAATTTTAAAGTTAGGGGAGTGTTTATCAGAGGTTTTATTATTTTGCATATTTACGACATAAATTTGGTTGAAACATGCGAGTATCTTTACAGGAATATTAAACAAATATCACGGATTGAGACAGCTTTTTCAATGTACGAGATTTGTTGAGTTGTGGGTGGTATCGGAGAACCGCCGAGGTATATTTTAACACTGCAGGTCTTACTTAAGGACATGTTCAGCGTAGACTGGCGTGCAGATGACCGAAGGACGAAACCGGGCGAAGCAATGGGCACTAAGTGCTCCTTCCGCCCGCCCTCGCCCCGACAGGAGCAGAACTCGAAACTGCCAGTACGAGTGTCCCCCCGACTACAAGTCGCCGAGCCTACACAATTATCCGCGACTAGAATGCTGCCAACCGCGTCCCTACCCACGACCCCCCACCCCGTCCCTGGGCATAGGCTCGCCACACACCCAAACGAGTAATAACCGAACACTTAGTCCGGATAATTTCCACAATCCTCCTCGAGCTCGCGAGGACCCGCCCCAATTAGCGTTTCCAGCAAGAGCCTCCGCCCCCGCCCTCTCAAGATCCTCGCTTGGCTCGAGGGGCCATTTAAACACCGCTACCAACTTAAATGTCGGGGGCGTGCGCGCTGCAGGACCGCCGCTCGCTCCAGCGCTGCCACCCCGGAGACCTGCCCGAGTGCACCACCACGACAGTCCTACGCCCCTCAGTTATGGTAAATTTACTACCACACTACTTAGATAAGTCAGCTGAAACTCATCACTTCCTTGCTGATCCTACGATGACTTTGTATAAGGCCTCCAACATTGTAATTTATAGTTTTATTTTTTTTTATAATATTTCACCACGACAATTATAAAAAAAAATTATGCCTGATAACGAGATAATGCAACAGCGAATTTAACTCCCACACAATTTACCATTTTGCTCGTTGTGAAGAAAAAAATGTATTTAGTCTTCTAGTTATAGTAACATACTACTTATAAAACACATATGTTAAAGAAAAAACTGTATCTATTGTAATAAGTCACAATATTTAATAAATATTCTTTAATGCAATAACATGATAACTTAAAAGCGAAGAAGTAGAAAAACCATTTTGAATGGGTCAGTAGTGGTCCACATTAAGTAAAAATGTATATCACATTTTGTACAAAAATGTTTGTTTATTAAGCACTTTATATATGCACCAATATAAACGATAATTCTTCGAAGAAAACAACTGCGTCATAAAACGTAAGTTGAGATGATGATCTAAATACATTTTTTTACACTTATGTTGCATATGTATCTGATGGCAGTAAAATATAGCGCAGTGGCGAAAATCTCTCATTAAGAATGATCGATAGATAACATATCATTACACATTCTTCACATTTGACACTTCTCTATTCGCAAACGCTGGGAATTATATCAATCCCATTATAAATACTTATTATCATACAGTGTTTATAGTTACTTTAATAACTCATAACTTTTGGCCTTGTAAGATTATTAGATAAGACACCAATCTGGTGACGCAAATCGAACAAAATATAATTGTAACTAAAGTTCTTAATATACATCTTGACTAGGCTATATTGTACATTTAACAATAGAATATGGAACTTTATTGTTTGCGATTCTAGCGTAAAATATTTACTAGACCACAGTACTAATAAAATCGGAATATAATTTTTTTAAAGCAAATTGTTATATTATTTTTCTTGTCTGCCCAGTCNGACCACAGTACTAATAAAATCGGAATATAATTTTTTTAAAGCAAATTGTTATATTATTTTTCTTGTCTGCCCAGTCAGCAAAATATTGTGACTCGAATAGATCATTATGTAAAATCGTTTAATGATGATAATTTTTTTTAACGCACTGTCAAAATATTTGACGATATTAGAAACAAAAATAAAATGAAGAATNGTTTAATGATGATAATTTTTTTTAACGCACTGTCAAAATATTTGACGATATTAGAAACAAAAATAAAATGAAGAATTATGTTTCTGTGATTACGTGATGCTTATTCCTGCAGACAAGATATAAAGTCCACGCATCTAGACGTGAACTTCTATCCCAGGGAAGTTGAGACTCCATATAGGAGTTCGCACACTTTTTACTCATGACCTCACTTATCATGTTATATTCAATTTATAGTTTTTACAGTAAACAGGCCAAGAAATCCCGTAACATTCTTCTAGGCTACTAAATATATAAACCCCTAAAAAAAATATTTGCATCATCCGTAATTGGTTGCATATGAAACATGTTCGCTGGCACAGTACGTACATAACAAAACAACGTTTGTCAAAAGTGGCTTCATATTCTGTTAAGACAGTGCGTATTTTCATCCTACATTTTTACTTTGTCGTGCGAAACCTAGTAACATATAAATAGCGTTGGTGCAAAACTATTTGAAGTGGGTATATTTTACCGTGGTCTAAGTTTCCTAACATTATTTAGCCAACTGATATTACATACAGCAGAATTACATCGGTGATTATTTTTTTCAAAACTAGAAGCAAAGACACGATACCTACACGACACATTGCTGAAAAAGTAATATGAGAAATTCAATCGAATACTATACCTAGAGAATAATTGCATTTTTTTATTAGAAAATATAGTTAAATATTTTTCTTGCGTATATTAGGGTTATAATTTCGCTGATTAAACTCAGAAAGTTTCCATAGGCCCATTTCACTGTCAGCCAAGTCTCCTCAGTTAATTCATTTCCCGCTTTGTGTTGTAACATGATATAATAATGTATTAAACTGTTTCCAGGTATGCAGATTAAAACTACGTTAATAACTCTCCATAAATTATAAATTGTGGTGTGAAATTCCAAATAAGTGTTCCGTTCACGGACACTATATGACGATGTTTAGACGTAACCAGTTTTACAGTTACGAGTATCGCAATCCCATCACTGACTTATATAATGGGTGCAAAGACAGCTTGAAAATTTGCACATCGAACAGTAAATGGGACAATGTTGATCTATAGTTTCTTCATATTTACTTCTTATTTCATTGTGAACTAGTCAATGTCTCCAACGCAGTTCACATTTTCTGCAAATGCACTTGTAAATTACACACATTTTGCTAACTTTATTTGCAAAACCAACGAATAATATTTCTGTATGTGGGCTAAAATATAGAAATTTATAAATCTAACAACATCCGTGTGAACGTTAATTTAATTTACAAAATTGTCAACTGCTGGTACTCTACGAAAGCTTATTAAAGAAAAATTTTTATTGCACTTGAAATTTACCGCTTTCTTACAATAATGTCGCTATATTGTCATAATTATTAAACAATTTCAAGGAAAATATATTTTTTCTTCAATATCTAATATGATCTAATTATATTTAAAACTTTGCTGTCTCATATATCGCAAGTACCACTACTTTAATTTCTTAATGTAACCTAGCTCAGAATTATCGGGGCAGAAATATTCCAGAAAGAACGTCAAGAAAGTTTAAGTGACTGTTATTGGAAGAAATAATTTAGACACCTGGGAGAAGCAATAAAATATTTGGACCCCGGAAATTTACTGAGTAAACAACTTCAAAGAAACGAATTGATAAATGCGTAGATAAAATAAACATTGGAAAATGTTCCTAAATATTTTTACTGGACGTGGGAGAACAAACTTGCCATAAGAGATAACACAATCAAACTATAAGTCTGTGAATGCCACTTCAAACGCATACTCATTAGATAAATTGGCAACGTTGATATTATATGCATAAAATGCGTTTTTCATTTAATATGATGGTGTTCTTTCACTGATAAATTGAAATGCTGTGTAACCATTTTGAAAACGTTAAGGTTTGTTATGATTGCAGTTTAAACCATGATACCTGGTTTTTAAGACAATATAAAAATATTTCCATGAAAAAAAAAATAAGTTATTTTTTTTTACTAGAAATTCAATTTCAGAAAATGTAAGTAAAACTAAAGGTTGGATATGTCTCTCATCTTATATAATATGAACCCGGGGTCATTTCGAACACAAGCATGGTGCAGTCACGTATGCCACTCTGACACGAACACAATTCTGCACTCTATCGCTCCCAGCAAGCAGGCTGATTGATCACGACGTAGCATCATCTATTGCCCTCATTCGCCGTCATTTTTTGGCCCTACCAGACAGCAGTGCCCTTCACCAGTAAGCTCATCCACAGCCCAAGCGTTACTCCAAGCGTTCTGAATAGCCAATGCACGTGATGAATCCGCCCATTGTTGCAGGACCTGATGCAATGAAACTACTTGGCATATCGACTCTTGTGTTCCGTAAAGTGATTATTTTGAACTTTAGGCTGTCAAAAACTCAATATTGATCCCATATGTTGACGATATTTTATGGTTTCTTGTCGCGATATCGTTGAACAAACTAGTTAAGATTACAAATATTTTGAAAAATAATATTCAGTACTATTTTTTAACATACATGTGAGAATTTTATCTTAAAACGTATATTCATTCGAATTCAAAAATTTGTTTTTTTCCACGAAGTTTGCTTTCAGCTCATATATATTGATTTCACAGGGATGGTGTGTTGCAATATCTTTGGAATACGATTTTTTGTTCACCTGTGCTAAGTGTTTGCAGCTATGTTCACTTTAAGTTTTATGTATCAAGGTGACAATTAGAATACGAACTAAACTCAAAGCAAATTTTCAAGAAGTATTATTAATGACGTTCTTATAATATTAACAATTATTAAGAGCTGTACACTAACATATTAATTTTTGTTTTAAATTTGAGATTTGTTCATAAATATTCTAAATATTTATAGACAATTTTATAAACTTACGATACTTCAGTCTCCTACATTTCTGCACTTTTTTCGTAACATTATTTCATATCACAAGGAAAAATACTGCATCATCCTAAAAATGTAGAAAATAATTTTAAACTACAAAGCTCTTAACACAACGTCTAAAAAAGAAACGTGAAACTGTAAGAAGTATGAAAAAGACAATCGTCTATATGAAAATCTGTAGAACATGAAAATAATAGTTTCGTAGTAGAGCAAACCGAAGTTTATTTGCTCCTACATGGGTAACTTCGCACAATTTTATATATTTGTTTTCATAACACTTGGTGAAACAATGGTATACATTAGATTGATGTGTTAAGCT
Organism: Clitarchus hookeri; assembly: GCA_002778355.1. Classification (NCBI taxonomy): domain Eukaryota; kingdom Metazoa; phylum Arthropoda; class Insecta; order Phasmatodea; family Phasmatidae; genus Clitarchus; species Clitarchus hookeri. The sequence continues at coordinate 95,936 of NQII01002842.1, read as the reverse complement.
CCAGCAACATAATACCCACTTACAAGTCACTATTCTTCACAAAGTGACACTAAAACAATCATTTTTAGCAGTGTAAAGTTCCTATGAAGGTGCACAGTACCCATTGTTTATGAGAAGCAAGAAATTTGATCTACGACGGAATTTGTGATATTGTTGTAAAATTATTTTTATTAAGGATGTCGACATCTCGATTCCGACCCACTGAAATGGGAGTAGAAATATCCCAAATACTACTCTATAACATTTCTAGCCAAATCCTAATGCAGTTCGTAATACGAGCCTACCTTATAGATGACCTTTCTACCGAGCAAGTGTGAGTACCGGTTATTGTATGAAAAGCAGGAGCAATGATATGTAAATATGGAGGGTGCTGTGCTCTTCGAAAAAACGCCAAAGAACAGTGGCAAAAATTATGAAACAGAGTCTGATCGCCCGAAGTATCAAGTCATCACACATCCTCCGTTACTTGGAACAGACGTCATTAGAACACCACACGTCGCATCTAAATAACTTTTTGAAGACCACGATGTTCATAAACAATAACATTGCAGAAATTGTCCTCTGGACCTTCCTTGCACACATGAGAAAAGGTTCTGTTAAGACGAGTATGAGAGTCTTGTGAATAATTGATAAAGATACGCCAATGCATAGTGAGAGAGACAGAAACACAAATAATTTATATGATGCAGAAGTACTTTCCATTTGAAATATCAGTAGCTCTTAAGGTATGAAAATGGCTACTCATATTTGAACATCCTGGTATGGGCTGCATACGCTGTTCACTGAACAAAATTTTCTTCCATACGTCCTAAACCTATATATATACGTTTTTAACCTATATATTTTATGGGAATAATGCCATATGTCAGACTGCAAATATAGGAATGTTGATCGTAGTTACTGTACAAGGTTGGGGACTTCCCTACTCAATTTTACTGTTTTATGATCGAATATAGGTACCATGGATGTATGGGAAAATAGTTGACCATTTGTACTTTCTCACTAATCATATATATTATTATTATGGTAAATGCAGGAAACTTATTTACTCTGAGAAAATATACTTAGAATGAAATTGAAATCAGAAAGTTTTTGTAGAGTAACAGAACGCAGTATACCAATCAATAAAACAAATGAGTATGCGCCTTTTGTCTTGTAGTTTGTTGAAAACTCTAATTCATAAATTTATAGTGATGGCTATAGTAGTAAAGAAATTGAACGAAATGGTTTTTTTTTTTTTGCTGTTTATATGTTAAACAATATAATGAGACTTTCTTTATTACTATCATCAAGTTACTGTAAGCTTACATATCGTAAGTTGTTACGCCTTAGACTGAACTTGCTCAGAAACACTGATAAGGGGGTGGTGGTGATGGCTTTCTTAATTAATCAACCTCAACTTACAACCATTAACAGAATACACACCCATATCCTCATCTGGGATTCGAATTCCGAAGGCATAGAGCAGCGATCAGGGATCAGTAATAACAGCTATTACTGATGTCTATGCTACCTAAAAGAATACATTAAAATGTTTCCATATTTTTTTTTTACCAGCACAACATGTTAACGCTATTAATGTGTGGAAATGAAAATATAAATACGTAAAATAGAAATTACACGATAACTCAGTACCTGTATTTTATTTCAATGCCCTTTTTTTGTGTTAAAAGGGTGGGGGGGGGACGCATCTGACTTTTTATGAAGTGCAGACTGTCATGGCGCCGCCGGCTCGAGCGATGCCTTACGGTGCGTGCGGCTTTCGTTACCAAGAAGCGCAGATAAATGTGTTACATATTATATGGAATTTGGTATGTGAGCCATAATCGACCCCTTCATCGGCGTGAAACAAGGCGTTGATAGTAATTTTTTATTTAATACTTGTTATGTCATCACTCAATCAAAAAGTAATGTAACAGAAAACGTATGAAAATAAGGCAGGAAGAATTTGCATAAAAATCAGGTTCTTAATGTTTTAAGACAAGACAAGTTTATGAAAGAAAACAATTCATCATCATTAGTATTAGGAGTTGTATAAAATTAACGATTATCTAAAGCACTTCAGGTAAGTGTTGTTTAAGACCGAATCAAAAATGTATTAGAAGAACTTTGAAAACATGAATATCTAAAAAAATTTTAAACAAATAAAAAGGTTTAAACATAGAAAACCTATCTCTTCTTACAGCTTCGAATACCTTTTCTAAGTAAACTTCTGAAATAAATATTTTAGATAAAATAGCTTCACTATGCTATTTAATGTGGTTTTTTGTTCATGTGATTGAAGACCATTAATTGTGATAAATAATAAATTTATATTTTGGTTTCGTGAACAGTTCCCTCTTTATGAAAGGAATATATTGTAACTTAATATTTTATTAATACATTTGAGATAACCAAAATAATATTAATTTATGTAATAGGGCACAAAGTTTCAACAATTAGTAAAATATATTTTACTAGTACTTTTAATGTGGCGAATCATGGCTTTTGAGATTTGATAATTTTTATTTTATCAAAATTAAAATCAATATTTTGTTTCGTTCTAACTGGAAAGGTGTTCATTGCACGTTATCTTAAAACGCAGAAGTGGTCGGTATGCTTTTGAGAAACATAACTGCCGGTTTTTATAATTGAAATAAACTTCTCAATTAAATTACAAATAACTTATTTGGACGAAATATAACTAACGATATATAATTGGGAGTATGGACCAAGATCCAGATGATAGACGTAACTTGCATTGGAAATAACATAACAGATCTGATAATCGATAACTATAATCAATAGTACGGTAACGGAACATCGCCTAAAACAAAGATTGTTTTAAAAAATAGAGTTCCTGATGCCTTCTCGCTCACCAAATCGGATTATTTTGAAAGGCCGGATTCACTTTCTCTTGAAATACTACCACGTTCATTATTCTTGTTAGTATGGTGTTTTTTATTCTGTTCTATTTGTGAAACGCGCGTTGCGAAATCTCATTAAATTTGGAGCGAATAAAATACTTATTGGGCGAGTGCGCTCCGATCCTGCTCCGCGTCGCCCCGTCCCAACCCGCCTCGGTCTAAAACAGCAGTAACTTCGTTAACGAACTCGGCGAACTTGTGTGTGGGGGGGGGGGTGCTCGTCGCTTTACTAATTAATACCTCAGCGGAAGATGATGGGGGTTTCCAGTTCGATTCTCGTCACCTTTACCTAATACCTCAAAACGTGCAAATCTAATAGCGAATCCCGTGCTTCCGCATAGTTTACCGGGCCCAATTCGTTAGGACGATGGGTTCTTCATGATGAAGATGGCTTTTTCATCGCAGTTACAAAAGACTTAAACTACCGCAGTGATGACGCAGATGTTTTTTGTCTGCATTTACAAATGCAATTTTGTATACCGAACCAAAAAATTATTAAATTTTAAGATTTTCCAAAATATGTCATATTTGTAAATGGTTTCTACGAAAGATGTAAGTAAATTTTTTTTATTTGCATATGTCCACAACACGCAGGGCAAATTTTATCTTCGTAAGCAAAATGTTTTAAAGCTAAATAAATAAAAATACCAAACTTCTGAGAAATAAAATTATGCGCGTGTATGTACATTGAATAAGAGTGGGTTCAAAATTTTAAGTTGGGATTTTTATTCCATGAGATAACGTACTTTTGAAAACAGGATAGTCCTTATAAAAACATGTGTAACATCGTAATTAGCATAAACTAGATGTGATTTACATGCCCTTTGCCAAGCGTGGGTGATAGCCATGAATATTCAGACAGTAGAACTAGTCCAATATCTTGACTGTAAAAAAAATATTTGTTCAAATTCTCTTACGTGTAAGGGAATCTAATTACCTCTACATGTAAGGTAAAATTATATCTTAAATGTAGAGTAAATATACATAAAAAGTAAAGTAGTATTCCCTAATCGTACGGTTTAGTACCTAACAAAATACAGGAAAATCCCATGCCGGTAAGGGAGTTATTTACTCTTTTGTATAATAAAATTACATTAAAAAACAGAAAAAATTTCATGGTTTTTATATTATTACCTATCACCGATATCTTTAGACGAAAAGCAACTAAAACCACAATTCTTAGTTATTCGACACATGCCGAGGACTGGAGGCGAACCATGGCCCTCTACTCGAAGAGGCCGGTTCATTATCCATTACACCATGGCGAGAACGTAGGATTAGAGATTACTAGAAGACTCAAGTATTACAAACAAAAACAAAAAATTATTCATTTAAGTTATTTGCAAATTTAAAACTTATATAACTATTTAGGTTTTCCCCGAAATATCTCTTATTAGCTTGAACATTCCCACTATTCTAAAAGTTACTTGTCAAATTAGTTATTCCTGGAACTGATTACAACAATGATTTTGTGTAACAGATTGCTCAGATACTTCTTTCTGTGCGGTACAAAGCAAAGTTTGTGGAATTTCTTTGCTGGCTGTATTAGTGTTTTGAAGTCAATCAATCGATACCTTTCCAAGTCTTTCAATAATATCCCTAAACGTAACAAATAAGGCAAGTAAAAGACAACGTCGTATATTGAGATTTGAATATGGGAACAAACATCTATCCGTTTTCCACAGTCTGTTTCGAATTTTCTTATTCCCTTTTTTTACTGTCTTCTTATTTGTAACTTTTGATAATAATTTATTATAGAGGTTTCTCTACTTAAGAATAATTTTTATTATTTAGTAATATGCCTTTCCTAACGTATAAGTCGTACCGGCTGCACAACATGGCGCCTCATGGTGTTTCTTCCTCCAGTGTAACTGTTGAGACAATGCTGAGGAGATGCATACGTCGTATGGTAATCTTCCCATCCATGTATGGGATTTTAAACTGCCATGTAAGTGAATGTTTACTCCAGAGTGCGGTAGTTCTATCGTACATGTTATGAAATAAATGTTTTCTAAACAATTTTGTGAATATTACCTTACAATTGTCAGGTAATTTTCCCAATTCTTTCACGGTGTTGGCTGGGATGTTAAAAACCTTGGATTACAGTCATCTACAAATGACAGCAGTACAAACACTTCAGTAGAGTTATTGGTGCACATCAAACCATCATGAATGATTGACAGTCTCTATCAATATTTCCTTGTCAAGCATAAGGGAGGATAGACAAAATTTCGAGGAATTATAATATATGGATATTTGAACACTCTTATGTATCTTATTATATCTTCAAGCAATCAACAATCTTATTGTTAAACATGATTATAAAACAGATGTAGCGATACCCCCCCCCCNAAAGCCACAAATAGGCAATACTGATGGCTTCAGCTCCACACGAGTGTGATGTAAGAGTGAGTGCGATACAGAATATGTTAAAATACAGTAGCCAAATGCTGTTCGACAAAAGTACATAAATTTCCAGCATTGTTGCGATACACCATTATTCCTTAGCCATAATGTGTATACGAGCTCACCCAACCCATAGCAAATATTTTACAACATCAGTAGCATATCAGATGCATGTACCATTTTCAGAGCGTTCCATGACCAATAAGCGATCGAATAACCAAACGTCGGATCTTTGAAGTACGTGCTTTCTATAGTATTGTGTTCCAGGAACTATTTGACTCCTTACGCTTGCACAAAATCTACTCGCGCCGAACTGTGGCACAAGAAACATAGTAAAATTTGTTTCCGTTTTACTACCTTGCCCTTAGCAGGATACGGTCGACGCAAACACTTTATCTTTGCTAAAATTCAACGCAGACGCTCAGCTGAATACACAGTAATCCTAACTAATATTATAAATGCGAAAGTGTGTTTGTTTGTTTGTCCTTTTTCACGTCGCAACGGAACGACGTGATTTTGTGTACATAGATAGTTGGAGGACCGGGAAGTGACATGGGCTACTTTTTATCACGAGAAAATATATCATTCTCTAAGGGGAAATTTTTATTGTAAAATGAAAAAAGTACACAAACGGAATGATAATGGAACGTCGCAACCTAGCAACAAATCGACGTAATTTCTTGCACAGAAATAGTTGGAGGGCTGAAAGGTGATATTGGCTACTTTTCATCGTGAGAAAATATATCAAAAAATGTTCAAACGATAATAATCAAACAAGTCGGAAAAAAGTTTGCCACCAGCGCGCTCTCTTGCAAAACGCTGTCTAAACGATAAAGATGGAACAATATCATATAATAAAGGATTGTGGAGAATAAATAAAAAGACCTAACAGAAACTCCGCGGTAGTATACATCTAATTATAACACAGAAACAATAATAAGTGTTTTTACCATTTAATTCACCGAGCCATTGAGTTTTATAATATGTACAGAGTAAAGAAGACTATTACAAAGTAAAATTCAACTTTATTAAAAAAAACCGAAACAATAATTTTGTAGTCCGCGCGAGCGGAGCCGTGGGCACAGCTAGAAGTAATTAACATTAGGAAGATGAGTGTTTCCATATAATAAAGTTATCCGTGATTTTGGTATAATTTTTTACTTCACTAGTTTTTTTACTGAAGTCTTGGACATACATATATGAAGGATGAAATTTTAGAAGGAGCTATATGTTAAAATCCAGATATTTTTTTTATTTGTAGAGTTCCAGAGATATAGTTTACAGAGCAAAGCACGTTCCTGGGTTCAAACAGTTTCGTTTTGTGAATTCTTCTCGAAAAAATCCCAGTGATTGTTCTAAGAAATCTCTTAATCCCGTCGGAGTACTGCATGAAATTTTTTTTCAACATCCCATTTGTATTACATGGTGAACTGTGTGTACTTGCATCTATCTTTATGTGTAAACTTTATGTTAATTTGTATGTTAAAAATGTATTTCGGTGAAAAAGATAATTTTCGCCGTGCTCCACACCATCTGTTAACACATACAGTAACGTACGGTCGACCATATTAATAATTTTGATACAAATTTTGTAAACAGGGCACAAGTTCTTAAAAACCGCCAAAGGTCTGTCGCAGTGTTATGTTATGCTGAACTATAAAAGGACATTTCGAGAAGACTCATTTCGGAACAGAAGCACAAGGTGCACGCATACGTTTTGAGGAATTCAAAGTAGCGACAACTCGCGCTCACATTTCGGCATGATTAAATTTATAAGCACCCCGTCAGTTGATAGGTGGTTAGGTCCGGTTGTATTTAACCTTTATGTGCGTAGTAGTGTGAAAAAAATTCTGAATTTAACATGAAAAATGTTAGGAAACGGGTGGTTTCAGCATGATACAACAGGGAGACCCCGGGGTCTATGATTGTGTTCGCTGAAGCTCCATCTTCTAGGAAAACGTTGAATCATAAGGTAACGTACGAATAAAAACGGAAGTGTCTATTCTTGTGGTAAGAAACAGTCCTGAAATGTGAACGTATTGGAGATATTTTATTTCGTGCGGCTTATCTAAGACCTTCAGCCAGTAGGTATAGTTTCAGAAGAGAGGAAAAGTAATTTGTTCGTTTTGTTTCAGCATTTTAGTCGGGAATAAAACTTCAGATTTTTTTCCATTTACACATTTCAAAACTACTAATTGACCTCACTGAGAGAAGGGTTAGTTTTAGCCAACAAAATACTTGTTTGTCTAGGGCATAAAACGTATTTTTTTCGCCCCAAAAATATTTGTTTGACTAACAATACTTAGAAAGCAAAAAAATTCAGTTTGTTTTTCTTAAAAATTCCACTTTCGAATAATTAAAACCCCTGTGTTGGGTGAAATGAAATTAGGCTCACGACAATATATAAATTTAGTTGAATATGCTGTATATATTTGTTTTGCCACTCATTTGATTGTCATCGTTCAAAAATACAGCTCGAGAGTTTGTTTAAATTTGTTGTGACAAATAGGATAGTAACAGTGTTTGTGAGTGCATTTACTGATGCGTTATACTAGTACAAAGAACCTAATAAAATAAGTTTAACATGTAACTTAAAAGTTAAGCTGTAAAGCTTGAAATTTTAGTTGCGAACGTTGTACAGTATTTTAAATGAAAATATTTAAAAACATTTAACTTGGTTAGTAGTCACGTTAGCTGATCTTACTATGGCGCAGCACTCGGGCGGATCCCGGTTGGACTTACAATAAATTTTTTTATATTTACTGAGACTGTTTAGTGTACGCTAGCTAAAAAAAAATCTCTGGTTACACCAAACAAATATTTGTTTGGGGTAACCAAATAAGATCAACAAAGTTATTTGTTTCCAACAACAAAATATTCCGTTTCCCCTTTACAAACAAATATTTTTTTCACTGAAACAAACCTTTCTCTCAGTTAGGTTAATTACTTAACATATCACGGCTTTACCTAAATCAAGATAATATCGAGCCTTTTGTGAGTAGTTCAGCACAAGTCTAGTACATTCGCTATGAAGAAACTTTTTTCTTGTCTAACGTACACTTTCTTATGCAAATGATGATGTCTCATACGTATACTGAACTGAATGTGAATCAAGCTTAATATGTCAAAGTAGGTTTCTATACAGCCTCAGGTACACTATAAGAAACTACTCGCAACATCGGTGTCTACGTACAATTGAGAAGCGCGAATAGATTTTTTTTTCTTAAACATCCATAATGGCATTCCTACAAATGCCCAGGAAATAATCGATTATGTGGGAAACTTCCCAACTTCGTGTAGTAACGACGCTTAATATTCCTGTACTTGCAGCCAGATATGCAGTAGTGCTTCCATACAGTGAATAAGTTAGAAACTGTCATTACAGTTTGAGAAGTTTACAAGAAAGTTTGACACTTTATATCACAATTTATATGCGCTGAATTATCAGAAAATAATATCGGGTTTAGTCTTCTCAGCTATAGTCCAGTAATGGTTTCTTCAGATGTTTTGAAACGAACCTCTGAAAAATTACCTTTTGCGAAACATTTTAACCTGTTTTTTCAATAACTTGTATACCACAAATATATAACACTGATTAACCTCTAAATTACTGTATTCTTGAATAAATGAAACTTCAGCCTGGTGTCTTCTATAGCATGTAATAATTATTTCGTCTTAAATACGAATTAAAAACACTGAGAGTAGCGATGTGTTTCCAACGGCTAGCAATAAATAGCTCGCAGATGAATATTGTTATACCCTAGATTTTTGGTATGCTGTTTGTAAATTAAAAGTTGCCTATTGATATATTTGAAGTTGTAGCACTGAAGAAAACATATTTCATAGTAACAGTTAAAAATATCACCGCAAATTACCGTGCACAAGCACTAGTGACATGGTGTTTTTTTCGTCCAAGGAAGAAAATTCAATAGGCGGAGCGAAGCTTGTCGCTCTCTCTCCCCCTCTCCCTTCCCCTCATTTACACACACACACACACACACACACACTCTCTCTCTCTCTCTCTATCTGTTTCTCTATCACGGAAAGTTTCGCAGCGCCTGTAGTAGCAGGACAATTTTTACATGTTTTTAATTTTAGCGTATTTCATACTAATTAAAGCAAAAGTCATGAATTCTGAATTTGTAATTTACAACTGAAACGAGATTTATTTTTTGAATACTTATTATAATATATTTAGATGTGATGGCGGGACGGTTGCAAATCCAAAGTTGGCAGAAGTGGCGACTAGCGACGCCGACGACACGACATGGCATGTTTATGAAGGAAGCGCCAATTTCGTACTCGTGTTTTTTTAACTTACCCAGGCAAGTTACGATGTTACGATACATATGTTTTTTCTACGGCAAGAATAAATATACAGTAAAGTGCGTCGTGACCGCTATGTGTGTGAAAGAGTATTGTTGCCATTACGTTATGTTGGACCAGTGTGTGTGTGTGTGTGTGATGGCAAGTATCGGACGTGTGAAATTTAATCGTTTTTACCGTGAACTATCTTTTATAGGAAATTAATTTGTTTGAAGTCACATCTGTCTATCACATCGTTGTAATATTTCCCTAGGTGTTTGAAACACAATTGTGCAACGTGCTTACGTTTCTGTGATCTGAATGTTTGCCACAACCCAAACAAAATACTAAGCCAATACAGATAAATTTAAATAGTTAATGAAAGAAGCCTAGAAAACATATATGATCGAAAGAAAAGTTATGGTAGACTTATTTTTGTGCATGTTCACCATAATAATTTAAGTTCGTCGTTGCTACGTACAACAAATAAGCGGAACTAGTTGCGTTCTTGAATTTGCTGAGTCTTTTCGTTGGACTGGTTGTCCCTTCGTTTCAGTTTTTATTCCAACTAATGCCATGCTTTTAACGAAATAACTCAACACATATTCACAGCAAGAGGTTAAATACTACAGTTCTTTCCCCCGCAATTGCAACAGGGTTAAACACAGTCGCGGTGAAATATTAAATTGTATTATATGTAATGTGTGATGTCGGGTATAACAAATATGTTAACAATGTAAAATAATGACAGTAAGAACTATTTACAACATAGACATTGTAAAAAAGTCATAAAGCTGACCTATATATGGTTATAGGCCATAATTGTGTACATTCTTACGAAATGGTTTTTGAAATATGACTAAATTCTTTGAACAGCTGAAAATAGTTAACAAGCATTTGACAGTTAAAACGTAGTCACATGGCAGTGTTTAAGTTCACATGTAGCGGAAGGATACTTCATCTGTAACTAAAAGTCAAACTCTAGCAAGGCTTCAGAAAAGTGTAAAGTATCCGTGAATGGCGTATAGGGGAGGTGTAAGGTATAAACTGCGATAGGTGTAGGACAGGGCCACTCACCTGAGAGCAGCCTGGTGCCAACGTTCTCCCAGCTGGTGCCGTTGGAGTAGAGCGTGCTGGGGTTGAGTGAGGTGAAGCGATTGTCGCTGATGTCCAGGGTGAGGTGCGGGATGTTCTCCAGCTCCGCGAACAGACCAGGGGGCAGCTCTGACACCTGCAGCACAGCGGCGTGCGTCCCTCAACATTCAGCTCAACTATTTTTTTTAGGGATCCACCTACCTGGCGCTTTAATGGCATTGCGACATGTTTGAAATACGGGTTTTTAAACACAATCTTAAACGTGTACCTACTATGATTATCTAAATAAAGTAAATATGTCTTATACGAAGACGGAATTCCGCTTTAAAGTTAAAACACATGCTGTAAATATTATTTTGGAACCTCCCAACATCTTTGGAAACTACTTTTACTGGCTGCTGTATGTTAAAACATACTACCCGGACACGAGCGAAACAACGATAGAAGTCTATACTGATAATTGCTGTACACTTTACACTGATAAATTTATAGGACTCACGTAGGTGCACACAGCACGACAAGAATACTGCACGCCAGTCCAGAGCACTGCGCTTAGCAGCGATGGTACACTTGATGCGTGCGGCATTGTCGCCATTGTCTGTCCCGCGCTTCTCGGCTTCAAGCGTGGAGAACGTTGAAACGTGTCAGACATGGAAAGTTTCTTGAATGAGATTCAGATTGTAAGGTAGCGTCAGGTGATAAAATACAACTCTTACGCAATACCTCGGGAATCAATTATATAATTCCCAACAAATGTTTCGCATAAATAGCACCAGAGCGGGTGGTGTGAACAAATAGGATTTACGCGGGTCAGCTTTTTTTTCTCCCTAAATGGAGCAATAGGAATTATCTCGATAACTTTATCATATCTTTAATAATTTTAACAAATTTCAACCAAACTTTTTATGATGGCAGTATCTATTATACCCATCAGATATGTCATACAGAGCCTTTTTTTAGTCCTTTTTTGTGTGCAGATGTGACACCCTGTCACTGTTTCATAAATTTCTGCTACTGTAACATTGGATATGTACACACGCACATGTAAAGCCACGCTGGTACCTGCATGCAGCACTGGAGTGGAGTGGAGAGATTTGGTCTTCTCTAACATCGAGGCCTTGAGAGTCTATATGGACAGTATGGAGCAGCGCCGGAATGAAATTGCAGGGACAACGGGAGATGCCTGAGAAATTCCGTTGACCAGTGGCTTCGCCCAGAACGAGTCCCACATGTGAATTACCGGGAGTGACCCCGCCGGGAATCGAATTTAGTTCGCCTAGGTGGAGAGCGAATAGTGTGACCACTACACCACTGTAGCCCCTGCAGGAGACTGGAGATTTTTGCACTTACCCCCTGGCCGTATGAACCAAGACAGCAGCTATAAGTGTACGAGCCTTCGTAAAGTGCTAGTGTAAAAGCCTTTGGTTACCAGACACCTCGTATGATTTTTTTTTGTGAAGATGAGCATGGGGAGCGTGGCTGACAAATGCTGTATTTCACATGCATGTTTGGAGGCTCTGGGTAGCTGACAACGTGCAGGTGCAGACCTGTGAAAATGGTGAGGAAGCATGTACATATGATCATGCACAAAGTCTAGCTATTTGATACTGCATAGGTGCCGCCAGTAGGTTAGCACATCGAAAAGGATGCTTTCAGATCTGATTTTTTTTCCGACCATTACCGTTACATTTATTTAAGTTTTGCACTATAAAAACAACAAATTTTTTTGTGACTTAAGGTTTTGTAATTAACTTTATAATAACTAGAATTCTTACGGTTATTTTACACCAACATTTTCATACTCTCAAAACGATGAAAATTTTTTTTACAGTCAATACTTTGAACATGATTGAGTGTAATCATTCCCCTCCTTTTTAGAACACACAATATAGAGGTATTATTGCAGATTGCAGCACGTTGTCGTCCGCTTGACGAGCAAAACTACTTCGGCTTCTTCGTCCGGAAGTGGTCAATGTATCTCACCAACTCATTATTCGCTTAAGCGAATCATTCATAGGTACTGCACGGTAGGCTATATCCGGCTTCTGTTGTACAGGACGCAGGTTTGGCCATTTCATTATTCTGTCCATAAAATGAACTTTTTATTCCCTTCGGCATTTATTATTCTCAGGTTGGAAGCAGGTACAAGGATGTAGCAGAGGCAAGCGTGACAGACAACTTCGCAATCTTCTATGTTTTTCACGGCGTCCTCGTACCATGGGTCGCCCAGCCAGTGTCCTATTAGCCTGAACCCCGGTATGGTGTTAGGATAACGCTTTACCATACCTGGCTTGGTGGAACTGGTGTTCATCACCTCGTGCCTCATAAGTCTTGGTGGTTTTACGATGGGAATAGCCATGGCTTGCGTTAACCATCTGCTGCTGGTACCGGTGGAGGTCTGTGTGTTGCTCTCGGGTACTGGAAGCCAATAGTCACATGTCGCCACGCGAAGAGATGCCAGGTGGTTCTGATACACGGTCAGAGACAAGATGTGTTCAACTGCGTGAGGTTGGCAGTCACCTTGTCTGCGGAGCGGTTCATTATCTTTCGCTGAGCGGTGGCTTATTCCTAGAGGCTGAGGATCTCCACGTCTGTCTTTGTAGTGGTCGATGTGATGTTTTAGGCTGTGGAGGTGATGACGAGGGCAGCTGCTGCTGCGGGACATCGTGCCTTGCACCAGCAATGGGAATGTGAAGAGTCCAGAACAGAGGTGGTGCAGCCTTCGACGTACTCCCTGCACAGCAGGTAGTCGCGAATATGTTCGTCTCACTGCAGGTAAGATGGCTGTTATACGTACACGCAACAAACTTTGTTGTACGCGTACGTAAGCAGGAACTCTTTCAACAGAGATGCGAGTTCATTTATCGTATCTAGGATCGCGAGCTTGCGTACAAACCCGTACGCGAAGATTGCCGAAATTACTTTTTCAAACCTCTGGGAAATCCAGGAAAGATTTACGGCTTGGTAATGAAAAAATCCCAGACGAGATAAAAAATTTTACACTTTAAGGCCAGCATCTTATTCAGGTAACAATGATGGTAACAGGACATGGGAGGCTGGATATCGAAGCCTTTTGTATGCCTTGTATGCCATGGAATAGAGGGCAATAGGGTGGATGTAGCAGAGACGAGGACTTCAGAAATAGGCGATGTCTGTGCACTCTGGTGATAGCAACTAAACACCTGAAATACCAGTGCATGGCATATCCGCTGCTGATGGAGAAAAGATGGTTTAGGGGTTGAAGCGGGTTGTGCGAAGGTGGTTGATTGGTAGTGCTGTGGCGAATAATTGATGGTTGGGGACGCTGCTCTGTCTTTTAGTTATTCGATTAGATTATTGCGCAAACGGCTACGGAAATGTAAATTTTCTGGTCAAAAGCATTACCGTTATTTGCGTATCTTTGAATAATTGTGAATTTATGAAGAGCTAAGATAATTGTATACCAGTTATTGCGAATACCGCAACGGACTCATGCCGCCATCTACGCATCGAACTGCGAATTATAAAAAATGTTTCAGTACTGTGCATACTTTTTCACTGTTTATTAATGCACCATCACTCAATGAGATGTTTGTATGGTGCCCGTGGTCATAACATTTTTATTTGGATTCTTGAAATTTTTTGAATTAAGCATTACATATTTTGGTTGGATGGTGTCCCATTTCCTTCACTACACATTTCGCAACCTATTTTGCATCTGGCTGTCTCTTGCATAAATACCAGGAACTGAGGTTTCAAGTTTCTGGCCTCTGTAAACCTGCCAGTGTTATAGATACAGTGTTTTCCATTTTAGGAGGGGGAGGGGGGTGGACACGATTGTGTAATACTCGCAGTTGATATTCTTCCGTTCACACATATTATATTAAGAAAGCAATATGCGATTATATTTACATACCAGCATCGGTGATATTTTTTTTACTGATAGAGATGTCTGACCGTGGTCCAATGAATGGATGGAGAAAAACCAAGTGTTTCCGATAAATTGAAGTTACAGTGGTAGGGTCCAAAAATTATTAACACATTAAATTCTGGGCACTAAACTTACCTTGTTGTAACTTTGTTCTTCTAGAAATATTACTGGCATTCGGAATCTAATTTCGTAACACGCATCGATATTGTCGACATAATAACATGCATTCGTTATTATGGAGGAGGAGCTTCGTATTTTCTTCCGCGCGGCTGACAAAATTAATATTTATGGTAGGTTTATTACTTTTTAATGCATGTACGGTTCTTTTCCGAAAGGAAGCCTATATCTACTGACGGAAATGTGTGGTTTATGACTTACAGCTGTTTTTTATCGATTCAAATGAGCAATTATGTGGCCGTCGTAAATATTATGGTACAAGTGAAACGACGGTGCAAAATAATAAAGCAACAGTGACATTGGAATATAAAATTATTGTGCAAGTAAATTTGTGAATATAGAGTGAATAAGTAATGGACATGTTAGATAAATTTGTCTCATATAATCTGGCTTGTCTGTAGACCAGATTGCAGTTTTCTTTCATGCTTAGTGTTCAGTGACGAGGCAACATTTCATTCCAATGATACACTGATCAGCCACTACCTACAGACATAGCGGTCACAGCAGCCACATCCCGTAGTCAAGCATGAGAGAGCCTTTCGTATAGTGAATGTGTTCTGGGCAATTCCAGTGTATAGGTTTACAGTACGTAATTTTTTCCTGACAACACTGAATCATATACCAGCAAATGTCGCAGAACTGGCTTTTCCCGCATTTATAAGCAGATTCTGCTGATTTAATTTTCCCGCAGGATGGAGCATCACCGTACTGGCACTTGCCAATTCGAACACTCCGGAATAATGATCTTCCGCACCGATGGATCGACCGTGAGTGATCTGCTGATTTTGCATTACGCTACTAGCCTCCAAGGTGGCCCGATCTCACTGTTTGTGATTTTTTTTTTGAGGGTATGTGAATAATTTAGTTTATGTGCTGCCGCTTCCTACAACAATGGACAAATTTCAAAACCGCATAACATAACCGCAGTGGCAGCTGTAACACCATACAAACTCGCTAATGTGTGCGAAAAGTTTAACTATCGTGCAAATCAATGTGCGTATTGAGAATGTTTAGTAATTGGAAGCAAAACTTCATTGACAGGCATGTATTTCACTCTTCATAGCATGATTATCTGTTTCTGAATTTAAAGCTATAGCCTTTTGAATTCGGATGATTACTTGTGAAAAATTCTGTATTATGCAAGTTGTAATGAAGTCTATGCAATCGCCTACTGACTTGCCACTTATCCCTCATATATGTTATACCTTCAAACTAGATAAAATTTTCCCAATATTCCACATAATTAGTATATGTTGGTAGTAGTAGAAAAACGATGAGTTGATCGTAAGGGGACGGGGAACAGCGTCAGAGCTGTAGATGTTCTGTCATTCCGGTCGTCCGAAGGCCATTTTATCGTCAAAATTTTTCTTTTTTCTCTCGAAATCGGCTATTTCCCCCTCAATATTTCCCTTTTTCCCCCTAATAATGTTCCTTTATCCCTTAAACATTCCGTTTATTCCCTTAAAATTTCCAGTTTTTCCTTAAAAAAAAACCCAGCTACCCGTTTGCAAAAACAGGCGTCCAACAGGAACTATTCTAGTCTTTGGAAGGATTTGGGGAGCTCTCTTTTCGAGGACGAAACAGTGGTGTCAAAATTGGTTTTATAAGAAATAAGATATGCCAAATCGATACTCAGGGTTCAGGGTATGGAGTCAGAGCTGACCATTCAACATCTTGGTTCTGTCAGCCATTTTAGCCGCCATTTTGGATACAGGTGACCCCAGTTACTTTGACCCCAGTGACCCTTTACCTTTAACCCAAAAAATACAAAAAATTCAAAAATACTAACACATTATAAAAATATAATAATATATAAAATTTTAATATGTAAAAAAAAAAGGTCGAGAAGTCTGGAATAACGAGATCTTGCACCGGGGCATGAGACAACCAGCCGCTATGTTAATGTCACCTTATTATCATATTGGTTCCAGTTGACCTTAACCCAACGCTTGACCCCTTGACCAAAATCTTAAATAACTATTTACTCCAATAAATTAAAAATTTTAAAGTTTTAATGTATAAAAAAATATTTTAACTTCTACATTATTCTAAAATGAATATTAAAAAATTAATTTAAAAAAAATTATGTACTTCAAAAAAAATTATATAATTAAGATACTTACATTTTTGGAGCTCCCCTCATCACGCATCTAGCAGACGACTGAACCCTCCCCACCCGCAACCGACAATTTCATTCATTGGTTAATTAAATGGCAGGCCCCCACCTTCCTCGCCACCTCTCCTCTCTACATGCTACTTCTGTGGAATGCACTCGACCTCATACATTGGTTTTTTGTTTGTTATTTGTTTAAATTTTCATTAGCTAGGTGATGTTAGTGTATTAATTACCGATTTACCTGCCAGGCAGTTATAATTTCTCGATTAACCCATCTAGCGAGCTGTCATTCTCTCGCACTTATGCTGCATGCCATCTTAAATTCCACTTTTACTTAGTAAACATTCCTTCGTGCTCATTGTGTCCATGCGAACCATCTTGGGTTTTATGCATGCTTTGTTAACACGTGTCAGTAATTTAAGAATACATTACTACTACAATAACATATTGAACTTGTTTTCCAATTACTTGTGCTCTATTATTCCATGTCAGCCATCAGGGATTTAATTTTCAGGCGAGGTGTCAACAACACATTTCTTCCATAGTTTGTGATACCATGTTCGCCATCTTTGATTTCGTTTGTCTTTAGTAATTTCCTTTCATTCTCTGTCATTACTTCTTGATTGTATCACCAGGCCATCATATTAGATTTTGTTCAAGTTCTGTCATTCTACCTAGATTTAGTAGCGTGCTGATTACTTGATCCCCTCGAAACGCCATCTTTGGTTACATCACTTTTGCAATCTTGAATTATTCCACATTTCTTTAAAAATCGAAATATTTTACTTAGTTCGTCTTTTGTGTTTACTAGAATAATAACTGTACGGCATTAGAGCAACTCCAGTCATGAAGAAATTTATGCAGGACCTCTTTTCGCCATATACTGCGCTGAAGCAGGACTGGCCAGGCCCGACACGACTTTCGCCCTCCCCTCCCTCCAAATCGCAGGGTCATATTACTACAGCTATAACAGCATGTTTTCATGTATTTTACATCCAACCTGCTTAGAATGTATTACGATATCAATCCATTCTTAGTTTATGTGCAGTTCATCTCACCATATACCTTTATTACAATTTCATTGATTGTGTGCACCTAGCGATTGAGCCTACACAAGAAGTATTTAAGTAATAAATTTCAAATCATCATATTTTGACACATAGTTTCATAATTTTTTTATTGTATCCACCTACAGCACCATCATATAGTAACATATAAAAACCACGGCTATCATATCATCGACATCAGGAAGAAGGCATACTAGGTCAAGGTATGACAACACAAGCTAGAAATAAAACACATTTTCATCTAAATCATATATATATATATATATATAATCCTGGCAAGCATCTAACCGGAGCCCTTATCCACATATTCTACTTCTTCGCGAGTGACAAAGTTTTTCATTCAAGGTCTCTCAAGCCCTGGAATGCTGTCGAACCTATACAATGCTTCATTCGCAGTGTTTGCTTAATATGACCAAGGTATGTACATATATTTTTGTGCCAACAAGGTTATTCCCAATCACATAACATTTTAAGTTCCCTTGATTGCCAATTGTTTAAAGTAGAATCCATTCGATGTGGTTTCGCCAACAGCTAGTACAATTCGTTACTAAGTTGTAAGAACTCTAACTTTATAGTTCTTCTTATGTCTCTTCAGTTAATTACCACGTTCAAAGAGAGGTTTCATCTTGTCATCTTGTCACGTGGTTGCATAGCACAGGAAGGTCCCTTTAAACAAGTAGTTTTTCCATGCTTCCTAGCACTTGGGCTGTAGACAAATATCATTTCATAGTAACAGCAACGAAACCTTTGTGATGTCATCGATGGCAACACTGCTGTATGTGACCCATCCGAAGAAGTCGATGGTGATTTCAGCATCATTCCTCAAGAAGTCGATGACGGCACTGCTGTGATTGAACCATCCGAAAATGTCTATGGCACTGTCAACGTCATGCCCGAAGAAGTCGATGGCAATACTGCTGTAGGGTCTGTTGCTGGATCCACAATGTTTGTCACCATAATATTTTATAATCGCTTGCACAAGCTGAAACTATGTATATTTTATGTCAACTGCTGTTATACAAAGCCTCTCAGCTAATGCCCCCAACTACTTATAATGTACCCGTATGCAAGTTATATGATGTAATGTTGACATTGATCCAAATATATTACACCAATAAGACACTGTGCGGACATCGACCAGACAATCGTAGACTTTCCATATAATTGCAGCAGACCAATTGCATGCAGGCTTTGAGACATCACGCAGATATTGCGTAGCTGTTTGCGGAGCATACAGAGCTGATTGCAGAACATGTAATGTGTACGGAGCTGGATGTGGTGTAATTAGGGTCGTTCTGGTGAGGGGATTGGTGAAAAGACTAACTGCTGCCGAATTACTCCCGCATGTGATGTTTTAATACCAACACGCAATTGGCCAGCTGCAATCACCTGGAAACATGGTGATTGGCGTGTTGATGTCGGCACAGTGTCTTATTAGTGTAAGATGATTTGTTTAACGTCAACATGACGTCGTAAGTCTTTCAGATGTGTATATTACAAGCAGTTGAATAGTCAGTTGATAGGCTTAGTTTGACAGCAGCTGATGTGAAAGATAAATCGTCTGAGCTTGTGAAGGCAATTATAATATATTATGGAGACAAAGGTTTCAGGTCCAGCAACAGTACCTACAGTAGTACTGCCACCGACTACTTCGAGCATGATGCTGCAAGTGCCATCGACTTCTTCAGGCCTGATGCCGATAGCAACATCGAATTCTTAGAATAGGTCACCTATGGAAGTGTCGCCATCTACTTCTTTGGGAATGTCATCGACTTCTTCGGATGAAGCAATTACATCAGTGTCGTCGTTGACTCCTTCAGGCATGGCACCAACAGCACCATCGATGACTTCGTCAAGGCTTCGTTGCTGTAACTGACAAGATATTTATCTACAGCCAAAGTGCGAGCTAGCATGAAAATAATACTTGTTTGATGGGTTCATATGTGCTATACAACGATGTAACAAGAGTAAACATATATTCAAACGTGGTGATAAACTGAAGAGACATGAGAAGAAATATAAAGGTAGAGTCCCTACAGCTACGAAACGACCTGTACTAGCTGTTGGTGAAATCACATCAAATGGATTCTACCTTAAACAATCAGCACTTAAGGGTACTTAAAAAAATTATGTAATTAATTGGAAAAAAATTACAAAAATCATTTGTACATACCTTGACTGCATCAAGCAAAGTAAAGTCAATCAATTAACAGAAGAAATCGAAGAAGGTCTCATAAAATATATTGTTTGAATGGAGTGTACCTACGAAAAACAACAGTGTTTGTATGAAGCTATTAGTCGGCGAGCATTTCAGGCTACAAAGGAAGCATTGTACAAGTGTGATAGGATTCGCAGGGCTGTAGAGGCCTTAAAAGAAAAACTTAGTTGCGAAGAAGAAGAATATTTGGCCAAGTGTTGTGGTTGGGTGCTTGCTACCATAAATTATCTTGAGCTGCGTATAAACAGATTATATTCACTATGTTAAAAGTGAGTATGCTGCGGTAAAGACACTATGTGAATGGTATGGATAATCTAAGGATTCTGTTTTTATATATGTAGTCTGAATTATATATATGTATATCTGATATGATTTCAATTAAAATACGTTTTAAATCTGGCTGGTGTTGTTCCTTGCCGTAGAATGCCTTCGTCACTGACATCGAGAATATGATAGCCTTTGTTTTTATTTATGTCACTACATGATGGCAATGTAGGTAAGCATGATAAAAAAATTAATTAATGTGTCAAAATATGATAATTTGGAAGTTAGTACTTAATATTTCTGGTGTAGGACTTTCACTGGGTGCGCACAATCAATGATATGGTAATATAGGTATATGTTGGAATGAACTGCACACAAAATAAGAATGGATTAACATCATAGTACATTCTAAGCAGGTTGAATGCAAAACACATTAAAACATGCTGTTGAAGTGGTAGAAATTTTACCCTCAGACTGGGAGAAAGAGAAGTGGGATGGTCGAGTCAGGCCTGGCCAGACATGCTTTGGTGCATTATATGGCGAAGAGAGGCCCTACATAAATTTCTAAATGTTTGTGTTGCTCTAATACGCCACAGTCATTTTTGCAGTAAACACAAATGACGAACTAAATGGAAGATTTCGATGGTTAAAAGCCAAAACCAGATATCATAATCAGAGATTGCGGAAGAGATATAATTCAATATGGCGTTCCGAGGGGATCGAGTAATCAGCAGGCGACTAAACTGAGGCGAAATTACAGAGCTTGAATAAAATATAATATGATGGTCTGGTGACAAAATCAAGAAGTAATTATAGAAAATCAAAGGAAGGTAACTAAGAAAATGAAATCAAATATGGTAAACATGTCATGACCGGGCACAAAATAAATGTGTTGTTGACACCTCACCTGATGGCTTAGACAAATTAAATCTCAGATGACTGACCTAAAAGAATAGAGCATAAGTAATTGGGAATCTAGGTAATTATGTTAAAGTGGCAGGGATGAAATGTAAGATTACAGGCATGGAATAACACAGAATGTAAACAATCCAAGATAATGGGCATGGAAACACTAAAACGAAGGAAAGGTGACTAAGCAAAAGTGGAATTTAAAATGGCCTGCAGAATAGGCGAGAGAGAACGACAGCTTGCCTGGCAGCTAAATTTAGAAATAATCACTGCTTGGTAGGTAAATCAGCAATTAATACACTAAAACCACCTAGGTGATGAAAATAAATGATAAACAAAAAACCAATGTGGTGGTTGGAGTGCATTTGAAAGACCTAGCAATGGTAAGGGGAGAGGTGATTATGAGGGTGGAGTCCTGCCGACTAAATAATCAATGAAAAAAGATTGGGCGGGGTGTTTGGGGTTCACTCGTCTGCTAGGAGGAGTGCTGAGGGGACCTATGGAAAAGCAATTTTCTTTAATAAGCTTTTATATACATTTTTTTAATTTTTAAAGTAATTTTTAATTATTATTTAGAATAGTTTTACATTTTTTAAACATGAATATTTAAAATTTATTTTATTCTTGTGTAATTTAAGGTCATGTGTCTCTTGTCAAGGTCAATGTGAATTGTGTCCAATATGGTTTTTTAGACGACAACATGGCGGCCGGTTGGCTCTGACTCCGATCCCGGATCTCATGGTGCCCAAGCATTCAAGATTTTAATAAAAAAAATGTTTTAAACATATTTTATTTATTTGTGGTGGGGGCATTAAAAAAAATTTATTATTTTATAATTTTTCGGCATTTTTTTGGTTCAAGGTCTAAGGTATCTAGGGTCAAGGTGAAGGTATCTTGCATCCAACATGGCGGCTTAGATAACTGAAATAACCAAGTTGGTGGATGGTCAGTTTTAATCCTGGACCCTGGATCCTGTGTACTGTTTGGCATATGCGATGCCTATAAAACTATTCTGCCCTCGAAAAGCAAGCCTCCCTAATCTTTCCAACTCGGTAAAAGCCTTTAGGATGCTCGATTTTGCACATGGAATGCTAGGTACTTTTTTTTTTAGAGATATATGGGGAATTTTGGGAGGGAAAGGGAAATATTGACGATAAAAAAGCCGCCTAACGACCCGAATGACAGAGCATAAACGGGTCCGGCGCTCCGGTCCCCCGTCCCGTTGTGGAAAACTCATAATTTTTCTCCTACTGTTGGCTGTTGTTAGTCTCTGGTACTCCTTCTCTTAACACCAAGTTCACCATCCCATATCCATGTGTCCTCCTTGGATGCTCCTAGCTAATTTCCTGTCTATGATCAAAGTTCCTCCTAAGTGTACACCGGCACATCAAGTATTGTTGACCTGCGAGGACCGCGCCACGCTCCTCGAGTTTCTCGATGTTTCAGTCACGGCTCCACTCGCGGTTAGGTCTCGGTGGCCGTTCCTCTTCTTCCTACCTTCTCATCTTGTGCCACCCCTCCTTCCCAGCATGCGTGTCAGGCTGATTACGCCCTCTGGCACGTTAAAATATATGCCCGTATTTGTTGTTGGTTAGCCTATTTTGCTACTGCCTGGCTTTTACAGTCGAGCAAGCCTCGTTTTGATCTTCGGCTTCGCGATGTACCATGTCTGGAGCCAGACGCCGACGTCTTACATCGTAGTCTACGAGATAGCTGGCTAGAAAGTACTCCAGATTGCGTTAGTAAGAGACCGGGTAAAGCCTGAATTCAGGTTGGTTGCCTTTTTAGTGTTTTGTATTGAGCTAAGGTATGGGTCATTTATGGTTTTTGGGCTAGAGTAAATGCAGTAGGCTGTCAACTACCGTGGTATTCAAAATTTGGTTTGGTGGCCCTTTCTAAATTAATGTTTTGGCAAACTTACCCGGTATGTTTGCGGTTGCCTGTCAGTTAAATTTAAGTTATATGAATTGGTATAATTGAATATGTATATTTATCTACTAGCTGCCTTGTTTTGTTTTAAAGTGCTCGCGGGGGTAAAATTTAATCGCATTGCTACCTGCGTTGCCGTTTCAATTTTAAGGATATGTTTGCACCGCCTATTTGCCTACATATAAATTTAGAATTTATTATTTAGGCTTGTATATGTGATACTTCAATTAATATTTATGTGTGTTTATAATATTTATTTCCGTGTGCGTTCCTCTTTTGTGTCTTTCGTTATCCGGGGCTTTGGTAGGCCTTGAGGTGCCCCGGAACACAGGAGCATATTTCTTAAAGCTCATGATTATCCTTAATATATATCGGAGTGGTAAAGGGCCTAGCTCTTGCATGAACACGATTTCCCTTTAAAAGTGTTTTTAAATGAAATTAATGTACATTGAGATGACAGATATTATGCATGGAATGTATTTTGAAAATGCTCTGCATTTTCATTAATGAAATTTTTTGGAAAGATAATAACACTGTTTGGAATAATAATATGTTAAAAACTGTGATACAGCACAGACATTCACNGAAATTTTTTGGAAAGATAATAACACTGTTTGGAATAATAATATGTTAAAAACTGTGATACAGCACAGACATTCACCTTATGTAACATCGTTTAGCAGAAAATCATACATGTCCATTGTATCTTTACAAAATTAAAAATATGTTAGGGAGTATAAGTGCTTTCTGTCATCAAAGACATAAATGCATTTTCCCGTGTCTTAATGTTAATGCTGTAGTACTTTCAAACGCACATCCTGATATTGCTCTCTATCTGTAGTGGAATGAAAAGCTCAATTTGTTGTACAATTCCTCAAACGAAGGTGCGATCATTATGAAGTAATAAATTTTTTTTATCTAGTCTTACTAAACAGAAAATGAAAGCATCTTTCTTCTTGTATCGAACTATGTAATGAATCTAGCATTAATGATAGTGAAGTTTCTCTTCCTTCAAGCATGAATACACCTTATTACATAGATAGTGGGAAATTTCTCTAGTGCGCCGGTTGCGAAACAAACGACACAGAAAAGCGGTTCTCGTGCATTGTCTGAAATGACTTAGAGTGTAAGCAGCCTTATGGCTCCCGCTTCCTAAAGTTTTTTCCGCGTTTGAGGCCGAGAATTGCGGGAGCGATAAGAGCGACCCTGCCACGCGCATCAAGCGCCCCATCGCCGCTAAGCGCAGGCTCTGAACTGGCGTGCAGTGTACTCGTCACACTACGTGTACCGATAGGCCTTTCTGCGGTGGCCCTTTTCTTTTATTGATGAAAAGTCTGCAGCAAGGTTCAATGCAGGGCACTCGAGTAATTTTGTAGTTATTTGTCACGTATATTCTGAGACAGAACACTTTGAAAAATCAGTTTGTAGCGTTTTCGAAGTGCTGTGAAATGGTGTTTGTAATGTGCGTGACGTCTTGAAAGCACTCAACAGCCCTCTTCTGAAGTGTGTGTTATTTCTGTAGATCAGAACATTGGACACGCGTTTATTAGTTTCGTTGAAAAAAGTGTATTTGAAACATACTGCAGCGCATACCAAACGCCAAGTAGGAGAAGGCCTAAAGGGCGAGGGCTTGTTTTAGGAAATGGTGAGGACGAAGTGGAGACGTACCTGCGTACCGCGTATCTGGAGCAGCAGCTCGTGGTTGTGTCGCAGGCCGGCGAGAGCGTCGCCGCCCAGAGAGCGCAGCTGGGCGCCGCGGATGTCGATGTGGCGGAGGCGCGGGCCGAAGGCGCCCGCCAGCTGGTCTGCCAGCTCACGCTCCAGCACATGCACGCAGATGCGGCGGAGCGAGCGAGCAGCTGCCAGCGCCGCGCCCAGTCGCCATCGCCGCCGCTCCGTGCGCCCCCACGTCTGCACCTGCAGCTGCAACGACGCCAGCAGAGGCAGCTGAGACAGCGCCTCCGCGTCGAAGCGTTCTACCAGCGGTAGCTCGTGCAGCGCCAGCTGCTGCAGCCGCCTCAGACCAGCGAAGCTCTCCTTCGCCACCACCTGCCACATCCACTATCATCACACACTGTCCTGCGTGTGCATTCACACACTCTAAGGCACTACAAAGACTGGGAATTATCGGCCTCCCTTTTTAGTCTAAACGTGAGGCGGTCAGCGTGCTAGGAGTAACCGATTAAATTCCAGATTCTCTTTTCCGCGGCATCTATTGCAAGTCAAGATTAGGAGACAAATTGATTATTTGGCGTATTGCATGGATACTATGATTTATTGTTCATAACGGTGAGACGTTTTGCCTTAAACTGTACCAACTGCAAAGTTGCGAATTTTCTGCTTTTTCAATTTCCTTGTAGCGAGAATAAATGTGCACTTTTATTGCAGAATAGCAAATTGGTGAAGTGGAAACCAACGTCTAATTCAAGACTTTGTGAATTATCATCTCCGTTATTATAAGGCACAAATATATAAAATATTAAAACTGATTAACAATATTTTAATTCAGGAAAGCAGAGATAATGAGAGCTGCAATATTTACTGCATTTGTAGCATGTTGTTTTCCTCAAATGCGGATAAATTTGTTAAAAAGTTATATGTCAAAACTTGTGGTTTGAAACACTGCTAAAAAGAGCTTTTATAAACATTCTTGACTTCAAAATTTTGATAGATAACTGAAAGGCATTACAGTTTTTTGTGTTTCAAAACTATAAAACGTAAATTTTTATTTACTAATCAATATTGTCTATTGTTATAAGACACGTACTATAAACCAGTTATACGAGCACGTAAGTCAGCAATGTGTCACAAAGGGAATTTATACCCGAAGTCAATCACGGTATGTCCAGCAAACAACAATAAAAAATCGCTGACATTTGCAGGTTTTCCAGTTGAAAACATGATTTTCCCGAAAATAGAAACACCAATACCTAATATTTATAAATAACTTGAACAACTTTCGTTACTACAAAATATTGGTATGTTATTCAGATAAACATTGGGTGACGATAGTTTCACACAAATCATAAAATACCGAAAATGTGTCACCCCGAACTTTCGTGCTCTCACATGGGCTTCAATGGAGTTTTCTTGTACTAAAATTTTACTGCGGCCAAATACATTAATTTTGCTACTCTCTCACAAACATTTATCACTGATGGTTTCACCTTTCTTATAGTTATTTAAAATTGTGCCGAATCATTAAACGTAATAACAGGTGTTCGAAAATTCTTTGCCCATAGCAATTAACTGTGATGCCAAACGTCTTGCTAGCTGCATGAAACTGGGCGATGATATCCTCAGCCGACAGCGGTGGGCAGGTCGTCAGTGGGTACACTAATGATTTCAAGTGACTCCACAGAAAGAAGTCCCGTGGTGTGAGACTAATCGAACAGCGAGTGTAGGTGTCGTGTAGCTATCGGCGTACGGTCGCTGCAGAATGACCAGAAGCGGTATCACATTGGAACCACATCGCCTATCACCTGGCTTCCAACCAGTTGAACATCTTTAAGCAGGCCAGGTAAGATGGTGTCATTTAAGACACAGTATACTGCTAATTCAGCCACTCCCGTAACATGCAGGGGCCAATGTACAATCATCACAAAATGTATTCATACAGCACCTTTCTACCTGATAATCATTGTTATATCAATAAATTTAAATACATATCAACAAATTAACTACAACATGACGAAACATATATATTCAAAGGAAAAGTAAACTGCAAC
This sequence comes from Clitarchus hookeri, assembly GCA_002778355.1. NCBI lineage: Eukaryota > Metazoa > Arthropoda > Insecta > Phasmatodea > Phasmatidae > Clitarchus > Clitarchus hookeri. The sequence goes on along the minus strand of NQII01002842.1, from coordinate 68,906 downwards.
TGTTAGTACAGAAATATTCAGAATAATTAGGATAAACTTAAAATGTAACAGCCCAAAAATTTTTCACATGGTTATAGCTAAAAAAAAAAATTGGTGTCCATGTTTAATAAAATCCAAAATTTGATATTTAGTATGGAGACCATTGGCTTTGATTATAGCATGCAGTCACCTAGGCATTGATAATACAAAATTTTTCTTATATCTTTACCGATCTTGTTCCATTCTTCTTTAAGTATCTTAGTGAACTCATTCCTAAAAGTTAATTTTTTTTTCTCACCTGTCTTTCCAACAAGGCCTACAGATTTCCGATGGGATTTATGTCCGGGAACTGTGGGGGTGTTTTCAATGATTTTCTGACGTTTAAAATAGCCACACTAGTTTTTAACGTGTGCTTTTGATCGCTGTCTTGTTGGAATTATAGACGTAACTTTGAAGTATTTTCTTTCAAATGACCTCGCAAAATGTCGATATAACACAGTATATTATGTTAATATTAAATGACAACCAGATCCCCTACATCAGAGTTACCTATCGGCTTACTACCCCAAAACATTACATTTCCCCCACAATGCTTGACAGTTGGTGTTATGCGAACACGTTCTGGTCCATTTGGCTTAAATTAATGAAACTTACTCTCCAGAAATCTCTTTCCTTATCAACATGTTCACGAGCGAAATTCCAATCTCTTTTTCCTATTGACCTCACTGATGTAGGACTCGTGTCGCGGAGTCCATGCCTTGCACCGAGCATTATGAATTCGGATTGTTTTTGCAGATACATATTTCCCTTTTAGTTTCTGAAGGTCATTGCCGATGTTTCGAGCGTTGATACGTGGATTTTTCCTCATTTGTTGGAGCACACCACGTTCATCACTTGCAGGTAAGACCTCAGGGCATCCTGATCTCTTCCTGTATTCTGTACTTCTTGCGTTCTTGTAATTTCACGCAATGTGCTGCACTGTAGAGAAACTGTTATGAAGCGTTGCAGTGATTTTTCTGTAACTTACTTTGTGCTCTTTCATTGATTCAGAAAATTCACTCTTTAGACGCCCTATTAGGCTAATACTGAAGTATTCAACTTGTACAGTATTAAAGCTAGTTAGATCTGTAAGCAAACCTTATCAAATAAAGTTAACATTTAAAATTCTAGCCGGGTTAATGTATAACCGATATAATTTGCTGTTGAACTATGACAGTATAAATATTTCTTTTTTGGCGGTCACAGTTTAGGTTTCATTATTCTGTGGATTTTGTACAGGAAGTTGCATATTAATTTTGCTATAGATAGATATGTTTCGCCATGTTGCAATTATCCTGTGGTGACGAACTGAAATTTCTTGGTGTAAACGGAGATTATCACGTAAAAAGTTATATGAATATTTTATGTAATTAGTGTATATATCTCCAACAATATCAGCCCACACATTAATGTTGAATTACTTTTGATACGCTTGAACTCGAGTGACATGCGGTTTAATATATGCCCACACATGGATGTTGTGGGAGTTCGTTAAACCGTCGCGTGTGAAATATGCTTCATCGGTCCACAGTATGCGACTGACGGTTACCTGGCCCGCTTCGTGTTGTTGCAAAAGCTACTTGTGGAACTGCATGTAAATGGTGGGGGAGATCAGCTGGCTACAGATAATGGTATGAGTGGTGGCCCTTATCACGCCAAACCTGGTTTACTGTCCACCTTGACACGCTTCTTGTCTGTGCAACGTGATATGTGCTACCTGCTGATGCCTGATGGAGAACAGTTACTACAGTATCCTCAAACACCAGTGTATGCAATGTGCGTGGCCTTCCTGCATCCAAGCGCAGTTCTGGTCCCATTTGACTGGTTTCCCGGCAACGTAACTCCAACCGGCGTAACACATTCACACTTGGGTTCCGTCTTTTCGGGTAGCGATAAGTGTATTGTCATGCTGGACGTCCTGCTTGGCCGCCGGATGCACCCATGGCCATTGCCATGTCCCAATAACTACTCACTGCATGTGAACTCCACGACCTATTTGGCACTACTGGACTCGGCTCGTTCCCTTGCCGTATTCCTTACGACCGACAAATCAATCGCAGCATTGCCACACCACCACAACTTTATCTAATAGGAATCTCATATATTTATTGCAATGGTTTGTGGACCTTTCATGTTTTTTTTGTAAACGGAGGACTTTTACGTTAATCAACGGTAACTATGTGATTGCTAGATTTATTAATAAGCCTTATGTGCATGGGATTAAGAGGAACTGAAATGATAATTATAATTTCAATGTTTAATATTTCAAATGTTAATACACTTCAGATGCGACCTTAGAACATGAAAATAATTTTCCAACGTAAAAGATGATTGGTATGTTCACAGTATGTAGAATAACTATTTATTTTCAATATTTGGTTTTTTATCCCAAGAGCTTGATCAACCACTGAATAGTTACAACAAAAGCAATGCCCACTTTGTGAAGGATCAAACAGAAAACTAAGTTGCGAGGGTGGGGGGGAATTATAATTTTACTAAATAGGTGCAGATAATCATATTGAATATATTATAGCAGGCAGTTGCGGAAATACCGCAATATTTTAATATCTCTTTCATTGTTTGCATGATTCAATCACAAAAACATTTTGACACCTAAACTAGATCCCTTAGATATATTTGAAATGTGTATGCATTTTGAAAATCATTTCAAATTTTAACCCCATTGATGTTGTCACAAAATTCACAAAATTATTTATTGTTAGCTCTGCTGAAATAATTAACATTTTACAATACTTTCAGCTATTGATTAACGAATATTTCTATCATGGTATCATAGCAAACAATAAAATAAAAATGGAAGTTCCGGTGAACAATATTCTAGTTATTCTTGTTTAGCAATATTTGGTAAAAGTTTGTTAAAGATATTAGGTTTTCACTATAATATGCTATTTTTCACCATAACACATTGAACTGTTTTTGCGATTGAAAAAGGTTTTTGAAGCTTTTAATAGTTGATAAGAAAAATAGTTTTAACTGTTATGTTTTAGATTGTTTGCAGTTTATAAGTTTATAAGCTCTGCAAAAATAACTCACTTGGAGCTTAACAATAATAAATGTAGTATCACTTATTTTACTTAATCGATACGAAAACATTTTTTACTTCAGTGAAAAAAAGGCAATTAATTTGGAAAATATATTTTAGTTTTAATGTTAAACTCGGAAATGTATTTTATTAAGCGGTTTATTAATAAAGTAGAAGCTAGGGAAAAATTATTTNAGTTTTAATGTTAAACTCGGAAATGTATTTTATTAAGCGGTTTATTAATAAAGTAGAAGCTAGGGAAAAATTATTTATTTCAGGCATTGCTGAAATTTGAAGCTGTATTGGATGCTAAATTTTTTATACGTCGTATTTGTTCATTTACCATGTTAAGTGACAATATGTTAGAGTACGGAAGGTTCACTGCTGCCCGAAACTGATTTGTTAATACCTGTAAGTACAAAATATAATGGTAGAATTTTATGCACATACCTTAATAGGATTGTTGGAGATGTCGAGGGATTTCAAGAGCGGCATGTGCGGCCAGGCGTTGGCCGGGATGTCCGTGATCCTGTTGCTGGAGAGGTGGAGAGTGCGGAGTTTGAGCAAACCGTCGACGGAGGCTGCCGGTACGTCGGCGATGTAGTTGGAGGACAGGTTGAGGCTGACGAGGTTGGGCAGTGGCAGGTGCGGCACTGTGGTGAGCCCCGTATCAGCCAGCGACAGGTGGCGCAGCCGCTGCACGTAGTGGAAGAGCTCCTTGAAGTTGGCGCGCAGTGGGTTGCTGCTCAGGTCGAGGCGCAGCAGGCCGCCAAGGCTGGCAAACACGTTGTCGGGCAGGATTGTGAGCTTGTTGCTCGCCAGCCGCAACTCCAGTAGGTGCGGCGTGTCGGGGAACATGGTACTGTCAAGGTGCTCCACGGCATTCTGCGACATGTCCAAGTGGCGCAACGTTGAGCCCACACGCTCCAGTGCGTTTGATGGCATAACCACGAACTCGTTATTCGAAATATCCAGCTGCTCCATCTTCGTGTTAGCAAACACGTCCGGGGGGAGTGACCGTATGTGGTTGTGAGACAGGTCCACTATCCTCAGGCTCAGCAGATTCGAGAACTGGTCCGTCTGCAACATGTTGATGTGGTTGTGCGACAGGTCTAGAATTTGTAATGCTTCAATGCCGTGGAATGCCTGCTTTCGTATAAACTGAAGGTTATTGTGTTCCAGCGTCAGAACCTCCAAGTTGCTTAGGAAGCCAAAGGCCTGAGCATTTAATCTCCTTATTAAGTTGTAACCCATGTGCAGCCGCCTTAAAGAGTCTGTGAAACACTGGAGGAAATTTGACGGAACTTCCATGACTTTGTTATGACTTAGGTCCAGCACTTTTATGTAAAGTATTGATGGCATGTTGCTCCCGTGAAGGGAAGAAATTTGGTTCCAAGAAATGTTGAGCATCATTGGCATAACGAAATTAGTAATGTTTAAAAAACTGGTCAACGAAAAAACTTTGAGTTCATTATGTTGCAGTTCCAATCTTATTAGTCTTGGCATGTCACTGAAAGCATTGGGTGCTAACGAATTAAGCCTGTTGTTTGATAGCACCAATGTAACAAGGCTGGGTAAATCGCGAAACGCATGTGTGTTTATAGTCCTTATTCTATTACCGGTAAGAACAACAGTTTGTAGGCTCTCTAAAGAAGCGAATGTACCTGTATCTACTATCTGAAGATGGTTGTAGGATAGTCTTATATCCCGTAAATGTTTATGCAAAGCACCAATGAACACACTTGATGGAATATGCGCAAGTCTGTTGGCCTCCAAATTAATGTATTGCAATTGGCTGAAGGTGTAAAGAGCAGTACTCGAAATTGTTCGAAAGTTGTTATTATCTAAGGCCAGCCAAAGAAGTGATCTAAGAGGCTTCAGAAAGTCTTCAGGAAATTCCTCCATGTATATACCAAAACTAATTTCTAAACTCTCTAAACTAATAGAAATATTAGAAAAAGCTTCTGGGTCCACATCATTCAGCATATTAAAAGATAAACTCAGTTCCCGGAGTGCAGGAGTTTCACGGAACACGTGTGCTTTCAGGGAACTGATGTGATTATTTCTTAAAAGTAGGGTATCTAACGAAACTCCCCACCCTTCGAAGTCCTCTGCTTCGATGTCATATATTTGGTTGTATCCTATATTCAAATGGGACAACTTTTTACAATATTTTAGTGCCTCCTTAGGAATCCTACTCAAATGGTTCCCAGATAACGATAAACCTCTCAAGGATCCAGAGAAGCTGGTAAATGCATTTTCTGGGATATCACTAATATTATTGGACGGTATGTACAAGTACTTAAGTCTTCTAAGTGCACTAAGTGCTTTAGGAATTTCTTGAAGGTGGTTGTGCTCCAAGTCGAGGAACTCAAGAGTGTGGCCCACGCCGAAGAAGGCTCGGTCGTCGATGTCCCTGAGCCTGTTCATAGACAGATATATGCGGCCTACTTCAAGGCCACGGAAGGCCTGCGCGGGCAAATAGCTGATGTAGTTGAGATCGAGGTTGAGGTCGCGCACAACTAGGGAGCCATTGAAGGCATTGGCAGGGATGTGCTCCAGCAGGTTCTCGCCCAGGTCAAGTTTGTCGAAGCGCTTCTGGTGGCGAAATGTGTGGCTGGGGAGGCCATCGATGTAGTTGCCGCGAAGGTAAAGCCATGAGATATCGGGAAGCTCGTCCACAGCCTCGAAGGGGAATCTAGACAACAGGTTGTGCGACGCACTCAGCGTCTGCAGTGCCGGTGGCAGCGTGCCTGCCTGCAGCTCCGTCAGTTTGTTGCTGTCCACGTTCAGCCACGTCACATGCTGGCACTCCGACAACGAGGCGGGATATGTCGTCCTCGTTTCCCCGTTATTGCTGTTCTTGCCATTGTTACCATTCCCAGCTACACTTTCACCATTGTACCACTTCTGTCGAGGCAGCTCCGTCAACTCGTTCTCGCCGAGGAAAACGTTCGTGAGCGTGTCCTTGAGGTGAGACCAGGTACCTTCGGATGACCCCTCCAGCAATGCTATGTGGTTACTGAAACATTAAATATAGTTTACGAAATCTATGTAAACAAAAATAAACAAACAGTAATAAACACTACAACAAGTATGCCGTAGGAAAACGCTGTGAAAGAGAAATGTATCCTGTAGTAAAAGAGCATTAAATTTAAACGCGAAGGAAAACGTAATATACACTGCCAAAAAATAAAAATAGTGCACACAGAAATATTCATCGGATGGTACTGCAACCTTTAAGAGGTAAGTGACACAGATAAATAATACACATGATCACACAAACAGAGCAGCAGAACAGTTACATATGGATCTGTGATACGCCGTTCTGTTACCATTAATAGTGCATCGCACCCCCTCATACAGTGATATACACTGCAAAACGGTCTGGCATGGAGACTAGCAGACAACTTATGTTGTCCTGAAGAAGATGGGCACACAAATTCTGGATGGTGTGTTTCAAATCCTGGATGCTGTGACACGGTAGCATCTGGCATTTCAACTGGTCCCACACATATTCAATTCTGGACATGTCAGGGGAGCAGGCAGGCCATGATATTGTTTTAATATAATGGGGGCAGTTCTGGGCATCTCATGTGTGTAGTCAAGACTTATCTAGTAGAAATATCGCATATGAAATCCCGGCCAGAAATGTAAGCAAATAGGGACTCAAGATTTCATTATCATACAGGTTGGGCGATAATTGTTCCATGTAATAGGAAGATAGCGGATTAGCTATCGAAGTTTATGGTTCCCCATATCGCAATATCTATCATGTGGGACGTGTACCACTCGATAGTGAGATGGGGATTGTGGTGTTCATCAGGGGGCATATAAATGCAGGCGCGATGATCATTAGTTCCCATAACCAAGCGGCAATCATAACTAAACACACATCGCCAGTTCGTGGTATTCCACATTGCTCTGGCTTGGAACCACTCCAAATGAAGACACTGCTGTTGCAGAGTTAATGTCAGCACGTGTAATGGGTGCTGGGATCTCAGATTCGTTTTCGCAAGGCATAAGGAAATGGTCCTTGGGCACACTGGAGCCCTAAAATCTTCCAGTTCCGCAGACCGGTTCGCCTTTGGGTCCCTGCAGGCGTGGCACACTATCCTATGACCCTTTCGACTGGTAGTCGACCTCATCCGACCTGAGTTGGTTCTCTTTGTAGAGGTGCCTTCATGTATCCACTGCCCCCAACAATATATGTAGGACGGTATGGTTCGAACGATCCACATGATGGATGTTATAAAGCGATTCAACCACAGTACGGTTTTCAGCCCGATTATTAGTTTTCTCTCGAAGCCCGTCAACTGCGTAAAGCGAAATCTTTGACATNCCACAGTACGGTTTTCAGCCCGATTATTAGTTTTCTCTCGAAGCCCGTCAACTGCGTAAAGCGAAATCTTTGACATATTACCAGCATTATTCTTTACTCTTCACGCTTACTTTGTATCGTTTGGTGTTTCTCGCGTTAATGTGGCATTGACTATACGCTAGTGTCTACGACCGCTGTTCTGGGCTTGCCNCGCTAGTGTCTACGACCGCTGTTCTGGGCTTGCCGCTTCACTACCGGGTGTGCAGTCAATAGCAATTACACCAACATGGGATCATATGCATACCATCCTTACTCTCGCTATTTACATCATTTCGTGATTTTTGCATCGTTTCTTCGTGGTTTGCTATGAGACGAATGTTTTTGTTAGCTGATGCACTTGATATCAAGGCATATTTCTTGCATCGCAGGTAAATTCATGCTGCGATAATCATTTTATTTCCGGTAGTAACAGTAAATACAAACCATAGTAACATGGTAAATTAAATACAAACCATATCGAATGATGCCTTACAGCGAAAAAATAAATCGTTTTCAGGTGGCCCACACTCCAACAGTCGCTGGTATTTGTTGAATAATGTAAATCACCATATCGCACCTAAAATATTTGCAAAATGAAACGATAGTTAGTAAACCAGACTTTCAAAAAAGGTTGGTCTCATTTTCCATGACACACATGCTGTGCCTATTCCGTGGATATACATATTACAAATTAATTTCGGTGACTATTCTTACAGGAAATAAAAGTATCCTGAAATAATTAATCATCTTAATTTTTTCTGGCATCAATGTGGTGAAGGTGACAAACTGCTGCTAGACAGTTAATTTTTACTGAAGGTGACCCATAAATTAACTGATTATTAATGAATAATTGCCTTTTTGATACTACATGCTCTACAAACACTTCATCATCGGAAGTTTGTAATTTAAATATACTGCTACAANCCACAGTACGGTTTTCAGCCCGATTATTAGTTTTCTCTCGAAGCCCGTCAACTGCGTAAAGCGAAATCTTTGACATTATTACCAGCATTATTCTTTACTCTTCACGCTTACTTTGTATCGTTTGGTGTTTCTCGCGTTAATGTGGCATTGACTATACGCTAGTGTCTACGACCGCTGTTCCGGGCTTGCCGCTTCACTACCGGGTGTGCAGTCAATAGCAATTACACCAACATGGGATCATATGCATACCATCCTTACTCTCGCTATTTACATCATTTCGTGATATTTGCATCGTTTCTTCGTGGTTTGCTATGAGACGAATGTTTTTGTTAGCTGATGCACTTGATATCAAGGCATATTTCTTGCATCGCAGGTAAAATCATGCTGCGATAATCATTTTATTTCCGGTAAATTAAATACAAAATATATCGAATGATGCCTTACAGCGAAAAAATAAATCGTTTTCAGGTGGCCCACACTCCAACAGTCGCTGGTATTTGTTGAATAATGTAAATCACCATATCGCACCTAAAATATTTGCAAAATGAAACGATAGTTAGTAAACCAGACTTTCAAAAAAGGTTGGTCTCATTTTCCATGACACACATGCTGTGCCTATTCCGTGGATATACATATTACAAATTAATTTCGGTGACTATTCTTACAGGAAATAAAAGTATCCTGAAATAATTAATCATCTTAATTTTTTCTGGCATCAATGTGGTGAAGGTGACAAACTGCTGCTAGACAGTTAATTTTTACTGAAGGTTACCCATAAATTAACTGATTATTAATGAAAAATTGCCTTTTTGATACTACATGCTCTACAAACACTTCATCATCGGAAGTTTGTAATTTAAATATACTGCTACAANAAATTGCCTTTTTGATACTACATGCTCTACAAACACTTCATCATCGGAAGTTTGTAATTTAAATATACTGCTACAATTACCTGTGGAGATTTAGCCATTCGAGGACAGAAAGCTGCTGAAAGGACTCGTATGGTATTTCGGGCAGTTCATTGTAGCTTAAGTCGAGAGACCTGAGCTTGCTTGACATCGAACTGCAACAGAGAAAAACAAGCCAAATACAATTATTGGTACAAATCTGATGTAACATTGCACATAATACAAGGGCTGATACAGAAGGCATGGCAACTATTATTTATCTCACGAAAATGACCCAACACCACAAATGTACTACGTACAGTTGAAATTGTACGACATGTACGTTTTAAATGTGACATAACATGGAGTATGAATGCAGGAATGTCCGGCAAGTAACCAAAACCAACCTGGCTGCTTGAAATAACAGTTTAATTGATGTATTCTCGTACGAACTGCGGACATGCATGTGAACGGGTACTTATCGTACGTATACGAGTTGTTTATCACTCTTTAAAGTAGTCTCCGAGGTTGTCCATGGTTCGTTGCCAGCGATGAGGCAGGCGGAAAATACAACCAGCTACATGAGATCCGTCATTGTGCGCCACTTCTCGTCGAAATGCTATGACGATAACTGCCTTATCGCTGGCAACGAACAGTGGATAACTTTGGAGACTACTTTGAAGGATGTTAAACAGCTCGTGCACGTACGATACGTTCTCGTTCACATAAGTGTATAGAGTTTGTACAAGAATATATCAATTAACCAGTAATTTCAAGCTGCCATGTTTGTCTTTGTTCCTTACCGGAAATTACTGCATCCGTATCCCATGTGATGCCACCTTTAAAACGTACATTTCGTACATTATTAATTTTACACAGTACATTTCCTGTGTTTGGTTATTTTAGGGAGATAAACAATACTTGCCATGACTTCTGAATCAGCCCTCGTGCTTCCATTATAAGTTTCAAATACGTACATATATAACTGCGCAAAATGTTGTAAGATTCATTGAATGACGAAATATTAATAAACATCAATATAAAATTTTATAAATTACTATACTTGCCAGTTTATCTGAAAATATCCCGTTATATTATATCTGTTGGATTATGTTATAAAATTTGTATGCACATCTTATGACGACGTTTACATACATATAATTAAAAAGCATCTGGATGTTTTAAAATATAAATGCTTATTTTCTGTACGCTAAAAATTATGTTCTATGCCCTATACTTCAATTACACTAAATTTATTCCTGTCTTTTAAAATAATTTTATTTAAAATCTTATATTAATATTATCTGTGCTAATACACCAAATAACGAGAAGGCTATACGCGACCATGTAACTAACGTCAAATGGAAAGACAAAATTGTTCATTTGAATGAGAATAAAGGAAGAAACAATAGTGACGCAAGATTAGGAAATGGTTGACTGGAAAGGGTTAATTCTAGATATTTATCTTGAGTTTGCCTTAATGGCATAATTTGCTATTTTCTGAGTGAGGCATTAGGTAAGACTAGGCATTTAAAAATAATTGAAAATTTTAAGTCAAAGCACTTTTAACTACTTTTTCCATTACAAGAACTTCATATGTTCTGAACGGTCTGTGTAGTGGCAAGTAAAACAATAAAGTACCTAAGGAGCAGTAGAAAAAAAAACTCCAAGATTGTCAGTCACAAAATATAAAATCACTCTAAAAGTCACCAAAATTTTACCTAGTTGTCATTTCCATTTACTTTCTACAGATCGTGTTATTTCTGCTTTCCCATGGCTATTTTTCTGTCAGAAGCATTAATGACTTATTTGTTAGAAAACACCATTATTATTTATACATATTATCTGCATTATTAAAATATATATACAATTATATAAATTTTTGTGACAGGAACTATTAAAGGATAGTTAAGACATGTGCTTTTCTATAAGACTTCTTTGATAACACGTAAAAGAAGACTGCAATGCTTAGGGGAAGGTTGCCAATTTCGTACCGCCTCCTTATTCGTACCACCTCTGTATTTCACGAAAGGTGAATACTACTGTACCCTTGTGGCTACAAGTTGAACCTGTTGTTGTTACCGGACATTGCAAACAATAATATGACTCTGAAACCACGCTTCGCGTTGTTATTGAAGTTTTTTTTAATAGCACCTCTAGATGTTTTTTCAGAGCTGGAGTTGTATGCCTGTATGAAAGAGGGAAGCAAATAATTATTTTTAAGTATATTTATTATTCTACAGGAAATACTTATTCGTATTCTGAACTCATTAACAGTTGTAAATATAATATACAGTTTTCCGTTACGTTTCATTACTTTGTTTTGTTTGATAACAAGTTGCCTACGTTTTTCCACCTCGTAGTTTCGCAAATCGTGCCGATACAATTTAGGATACTACTACAAGGCAAGCTACAATTAAATCGTTCTATTGCTGATTATTTGCGTGGACGCTTTAAACAATCGAAATAACCTGATTAATATTTGAATGTGGTGATCCGACCTTATTACAAATTGCAGTATATGTTCGAAATAAATTTATGTGTCGTTTACGGAACATTTTATTAATTGCCTTACGTTTGTGTTTTACGCANGAAGCATTAATGACTTATTTGTTAGAAAACACCATTATTATTTATACATATTATCTGCATTATTAAAATATATATAAAATTATATTAATTTTTGTGACAGGAACTATTAAAGGATAGTTAAGACATGTGCTTTTCTATAAGAATTCTTTGATAACACGTAAAAGAAGACTGCAATGCTTAGGGGAAGGTTGCCAATTTCGTACCGCCTCCTTATTTGTACCACCTCTGTATTTCACGAAAGGTGAATACTACTGTGCCCTTGTGGCTACAAGTTGAACCTGTTGTTGTTACCGGACATTGCAAAGAATAATATGACTCTGAAACCACGCTTCGCGTGGTTATTGAAGTTTTTTTTAATAGCACCTCTAGGTTTTTTTTTCAGAGCTGGAGTTGTATGCCTGTATGAAAGAGGGAAGCAAATAATTATTTTTAAGTATATTTATTATTCNGGAGTTGTATGCCTGTATGAAAGAGGGAAGCAAATAATTATTTTTAAGTATATTTATTATTCTACAGGAAATACTTGTTCGTATTCTGAACTCATTAACAGTTGTAAATATAATATACAGTTTTTCGTTACGTTTCATTACTTTGTTTTGTTTGATAACAAGTTGCCTACGTTGTACCACCTCGTAGTTTCGCAAATCGTGCCGATACAATTATCCTATGATGATGTTCCGTTCGATGTTAATTTAGCAAGTATTGCTGATTATTTGCGTGGACGCTTTAAACAATCTAAATAACCTGATTAATATTTGAATGTGGTGATCCGATCTTATTACAAATTGCAAGTATATGTTCGAAATAAATTTATGTGTCGTTTACGGAACATTTTATTAATGGCCTTACGTTTGTGTTTTACGCAGTATCAGGTTTCCCAACTTTAAGCACAGGCTATACAAGGACAGCGACCATTCTGAATGCCATGAACAGATTCCGTGCTTGTGAAATGTGGTCCGTAAACCGTAATATTTCCAACAATTCCGACTTAGTATAAGCTGAAAATCTGGACGAAACAAGCGCCACTCCGAAGAAAATGAGACGGAGACACCTTCATTTAGGCCAACATAAATCATCAATGGACCAGCAGGTAGCGGAATAATGAATGATACGCAGCAGGAGATGGTCTCGAACTCAATGATCTTATTTACGCTATTTCTTCGATTCCAAAGTGCTGGAAAAGTCTCTCCAGACCAGCAAGGTAGGGGGCTCAACGTACTGTTTCACTGATAAGTACTCTGTGTAAATGCAATTTGATCCTGCAAAGGATAGAAGAAATAAGACGATGACTGACGCAGATAATAAATATACTAAAGAAAGCAAAGTTTTGCTTTTGCAAAGAAACATTCTAAACGAGAAACAATGTCAGAAAACAATGCACGTTCTCCTTCGTATGAATCCAATATAACCATAGAATTCGTGCAAGACAATTGTTTTTTTTTTTTTTTTTTTTCAGTGTGTGAGGAAAATATTGTAGAAAACTTGGTTCAATGTTTACAGTATCACGTTTGGGTACATGAAATCTTGGCAGGCGTTTAATCAAGCTGCACGCATTTCGTATAACATGTACGCTGAAGAGCCAAAAAAACTGGTACACCTGCCTAATATCGTGTCGCCTCTCCTCCCCCCGCCCCCCTGGAGCTGGCACATGTGCCGCAAGACGACGTGGCATGGACTCACACTAATGTCTGAAGGTATGCAGGAGGCAATTCACACCATGAATCCTGCAGGGCAGTCCACAAATCCAATCAGCACCAATTTGAGAAAGGGTTGCACGTCTGTCAAGTTTAATGATTCTCGTTAGCCGTCGTTTGTCCCGTTCTTTCACGATCTTTTTCCGGCCGCAGCGGTGTCGAAGATGTGATGTTTTACCGGATTCCCNTCAGCCGTCGTTTGGCCCGTTCTTTCACGATCTTTTTCCGGCCGCAGCGGTGTCGAAGATGTGATGTTTTACCGGATTCCCTATATTCACGGTACACTCGTGAAATGGTCGTACGCGAACATCCAAATGTTATCGCTACCTCGGAGATGCTATGTACCATATCTCGTGCGCCGACTATAACACCACGTTCAATCTCACTTAAATCCAGATAACCTGCCATTGTAGCAGGAGTAACAGATCTAGCTGCCGACCGCATCGCGTTACTCTGATTGGTTCCATACCTGTGTTATTTGCATACGCACGCCTATACAAGGTTTTTTGGCTCTTCAGTGTGCTCTGTTAGGACATCCGATTTTTATAGTATTTGGCCACGCATGACCTATAAATCGAAATTCCGGCAACAGTAATATTTAGTTTTATAGGCATATATCGGATAAATTAAATCGATTTAAACAAATTTTATATGTTGGCAGTACATGATGTAAGAATTGAATTGAGAGATGGGCATGGTTGTTGGTCCGTCATTAAGGAAGCTACCACCACATTAATGAATAAAAACTTTGCGTTATACATCCAAAACTAACTCAACCCATTCTCGCCAAATTTGGCAAGTAAATAATGCTATAGTAGGTCATGTAAAGGTGTGATTCAAATTACTTAGACATATATAATAAAAATAGCGGGAATACATCAATGTAAATTTTTTTTTGTATATCTACGACACCGTTTGACCATTATCAACCAAATTTTTTTATATCGAAAGCATCTATTGAAAGCATCATATATCCCTACGGCCATTTTTCCCGCGTTTTTGTATGAGAATAAATAAAGTTATAATTCATATCTCGAGAAACCATTGACCAGTCCCAACCAAATTTGGCGAGCAAGCAGTGTGGCCACTGTAGGTGATATAAACAGGTATGTTTAAAATAGGTCACACTTATTTTTAAAATGGCGGTTAAAATACCATTTTGTTTAGTACGCTCTATCATCGAAATCGTGTAATTAATTCAAACTTAATTTGTTATATTGGTAGTTTGTATTACAACAAACAAATATATCCACACTAGTCTCTTTTGGTTGCAATTTTTTAAGATAGTGTTTCATTAAAAATAAAAATATTAATTTAATATCGCAGGTGAAATCATGGGATTTTCACCAAATTCGGCAAACATGTGGTAAGCTATGTAAATGGATACGTTTTGAGAGGGTGAACACTTATTTTAAAAAGGCTGCAACATAAATATTTTAAATTAGTGTGTTATATATACGCTAAGTACGTTACCAATTTATATTTAATTTCGTATGCTGGCAGTTTCTTTAAAGATAAATTTTTCCTATAATTAGCTGTGTTTCTCTGCCATTTTTTTAAATAGCCTTATATGAGAAATACGATTTTTATGTCACATACCGGAAAACAATACATCGATTCCCATCAAATTTGGNAAAATAGCCTTATATGAGAAATACGATTTTTATGTCACATACCGGAAAACAATACATCGATTCCCATCAAATTTGGAGAAAAATGTTTTTTGGTAGGACATATTGATTCTGTATGATTTCATTATGCAAAGCACACATATTCAGAATGGCGGCTATAATAACACATTAGCTTAGTCCACTGTATATACGAAACTAGCGAACCGATTTAATCTTAACTTTTTACGCTGCGTATATGAGAATCATCGAATGTGCAAGTACAAAACCCATATGCCTAACATTTATTAATATCGTTCCATGAAAAAAGAAGTCATTTTTACTCCATATCACGAGAACTAATAAACGGATTCCNTAACATTTATTAATATCGTTCCATGAAAAAAGAAGTCATTTTTACTCCATATCACGAGAACTAATAAACGGATTCCTCTCTTAACTTGACACGCAAGTAGCGCTACAGTTGGCTATGTAAAAAAACATGTTTTATGTGCGGCAAGTCCATATTTGGACATTTTTATAAGGTTTTAAGGTAAATATTTTATATAAATTAAAAATATCAACAAAAGTTAACCAAATTTTTTACACCCACAGTAATGAACAGGAGCATCAATTATTCTTAAAAAGATCCTCTTTTGCCCGACTTTTTGCCAAATTTTCCAGGTGAGAAAACAGGACGTTCTTGCCATATTTTCTAAACAGTTCATCTAATTTATAACAAATTTTGCACACCATTAGTGCTGCAGAAGGCCATGTTAACTTAAAATTATTTAAATGGGGTCATAAATGGATTTCAAAATGGTGGAAATATAATAAAATATGTATTGTTATAAGTTTGTAATACCTTTCATACAATTTAATCAAATTCAACGAATTTTTTGTTCTGACAGTAACTATTAAAAGCAGTGTACGCAGAATCAGTTTTTGGCAATTTTATAACAAAGCATCAAATAAGACAATAAAGTGTATATACCTTATTTTAGCTACTAATAAACCAATTTCCCCCAAATTATTCCCACAAGTAGCACTATGGTAGGCCATCTTTACATATGTGTTGTAAGTAGCTCAGGTAATGATTTTAGAAATGACAGCTCATTAAATGTTTCAGGTTAATAATATTAAACTGATTACATTCGATGTTGATGCACCTAATCCAATTTTCGTAATGCAGTTGATCGCATGCAAGCTTAAGGTACGATGCTTTATGTGGTCAAGTCCCAGGTAAGACACGTGTTTATTTGTAATGGTCTCACTACTTTTGCATATGTTGTGTTTTCATCTCTAATAATATTACTGTCCTTCCATTACAGAATTTAAGAAATTCATTAAAATTGATTTGCACCCATTGAGAGGAAAGTATGCTCATTTGTTATACCAGTAAGATCTTGTTTTACATTAGAAATACATTTAACATCCTGATGAATTAAACAATATAAAAATAAAATAAATGTAAATGCATAAGAAAGAAATATATTACAAATTAATATTTAAATTTTCTACTTAATATATGCGAAAATTAATGTATCATTATGTATAATAAACGAAAAGAGAAATTCCAGCATTTCTATATCAGTGAATTATATCATCAGATAATGTCATCAAAATTCACACAAAATTCAACTTTACCATACGTAGATGTTAAAATGATATGAGAACATCGAAAAATTTACTATCCATTTGAACTGAAACACGAGACGGAATACTCATTGGAGCTTCACATGAAAGAACAATTAACAAAACTAATCCCTTTATAAATGCTATCTATTATGTAGCGAATCTGTAATGTTACTTTCACTTAATGCATACTTTACCGAAGAAAGATAACTCCGAGATTTTTCTTGAACTGCTTTTCAGTGTTCGCTCAGTTACTCGTTTCNGCATACTTTACCGAAGAAAGATAACTCCGAGATTTTTCTTGAACTGCTTTTCAGTGTTCGCTCAGTTACTCGTTTCCACCTCACTGAACATTCTGCTTAACTTGGCTTTTACGAAGAGTAATAAATTATTCGAACTTAACAACATTCCAGGTTAACAAAAGAAACATTAGTTATATGCGACACTATCGTGCTGTGTGCCAGCTTCTTTAAACACGATAAGATACACATTGAAATGTCTGTTCCATTAATGTGTTTGCTCTCTTGAAGTTTGTGGCGACCTATGGGATATTTTCTTTTTCCCGTGTATATAGATCCCTGTCTTTTAAGCTATGCCGTAATTATATCTACACGTACTACTCAGGGAATTTATACATACAATTAATAAGTTAATTTAATTTTTTTCACGGGAAAAAGTGAAATTTGTCGATATGTTTACCAGGACAGTGATAATAAATCCTGTTCTCCAGTCAGATATTGTGTTGAACATAGTAATTTTTTACTTCACTACACTTCGAGGTATCGCAGTAGTAATAGACAGGATACGTATTCGAAAGAACCAGAGTTTAGTTCTCGGTCTTGCGAAACTAATTTCAGTCTTCTGCAATTTTACAAAGCCACTCCAGGCGAAATTCAGGACCCTTCCTAGAAACAGTCCATGACCGCTATCGGCGAGACACTAAAAACATTATATTAGGTTACATGTTTAGTAAAGTTTGGTGTTGTGATTATGTTAAGCTATTTTAAATGCAATTTTCTAATACCTAAGATAACTTTATGAATGTATCGTTACCCTCTTAACAAAATTTTGTGACTCCATTTTTGGTTGTTTGTAGGTTTTTACGCCAATATAATACAATAAAATCAAGTGATCAACTAAGGAGAACTCTNCTCCATTTTTGGTTGTTTGTAGGTTTTTACGCCAATATAATACAATAAAATCAAGTGATCAACTAAGGAGAACTCTTATGTTTACAAATAAACTACAAAACAAAAAATAAGTTACTAATATAACTACAGAACCTACTTTCATCGACATGAGAGTAAAAATATTTTGATGAAACACTTGAGCCGTATATAATAGGTAAGATTTAATGTATCATTTAAAAAAATGCAATTAGAGATGAAACCAGTATTATGTGCAACCGTAGTGAGATAATTACAAATACACACGTGCCTTATCCAGGACTCGAACACAGAAAACCTCATACTTTAAACTAGCGTGCGATCAACATTGCCTTACAGAGGTCTGATTGGGAGAATAATCTTCGGATGTATTCAGTCTAATGTTTTGAATGGTGGGTTTGCAAACCTACAAATTTACAGGGTCATAGTTTTGAAAATAATTGTATGAGCTATATAAAACATGTAATTTACATATCCCATTGTTGCACTATTCGTGTGGAGAATTTGGTGGAAATGGGTTGATATGATTCCTTAAAATTACAAAAATACGTAATTGTCTTCATTGGTGGAGTCGTATAAAGTTGGGTGAAAAAGAAGTTCTATATACGATGTTCCATATAGACATTTTCAGCATTCAAATTTGAAGTGTTTTATGCATATGACAAACATTTCCAAACTGTTTGTGTAGCCGCCATTTTTGAAATCAGTGTCTGACCGCACTTAAAACATTTAAATTTACATATCCTACTGTATCACTACTGATTCACGAAAATTGGAGGAAATTTGTTGATTCAATCCTTAGATATGGCAAAAAGTACCATTTTCTCACCTGGTACTATTTAACATTAACGCCGACAAAGAGGATTCATGAATGTACAATTTATGCTTCAAATTAATAATGCTAGGATACAAAAGTTAGCTAAGTTTGGTTGAACTATTTTAAATATATAACATACTCTCTAAATTACATTTTTTTTACACAATTTAAAAAAATTATTGCGTCATCTTAAACATGGAAGTTCACATTCTCTACTGTAGCCCCAGTAATTACGTGTAAAATTTTGTCAAAATTTGTTGAAAAATCCTTCAGATATGGCAAAAAAATTACTTTGTTTTATGTGAAGATGTTTATTAATGGAAGACAAAAATTATATGTTTAACAACATTTTATGATTGCCATAGACGCAGAATACAAAGTTAAGTTAATAGGTTATGTGTTACATAGGTACATATATATATAGTACTAATTTAAATAGTTTATATAGATGCCATTCTGAAAACGAATGCCTGGTCCACTTAAAACATTTAATTTAGTATTGGCTACAATAGTAACTTCTAATTGGGGAAGGATCAGTTGTTCGTTTTTCGAGATATTATAGAAAAGCCTATTTATGATCATCAGGCTCTCTTGTAAAATGATGGGAAATTGAATAAAAAGTTTCGATGATATATATATCTGAGCTAAAATAGCAAAATTCCCGCTAAACATTCTATTTTACATCACTTGCAGCAGTACTAGTTGTTTGCCATATTTGACACAAATCGGTTATTTGTTTCCTAAGATATGACATTTAGTCTTTATTTATGCAATTGATGCTATCTTACAAATATACCGCCAGAATACTAAATATTAGTTGCAATTTTATACATGGTTTCGACTATAAAGCATAATTTGCTAAAATAACTATATGACCATCATTTTGAAAATAAGTGTCTGACTCACTTAAGACTACCATTTGACATGATCTGGCGCAGTACTACTTGTTTTCCAAATTTGGTAGGAATTAGTGGTTAATTCCCTAAAATTTGATATAAAAATTAAGTTACTTAAATAATACTATCGTTCAAAATGGCTGACCAAATTGACTTTTTGAGGCATATATGATGCTTGTAATAAAAACTTTCAGCGTAAAAAATTGGAGAAAAATTTCAGTACAAATAGCAAGTAAACTTCAAATGTTTGTTGGTCAACCATAGTTTGAGTAGTTTTCATGATAACAAGTTGACGCTCCCCACGTCCATGTATTTTGGCCGTCAGAACACACGCGCTAGCGAAGCTTGCAGGCGGTCAACACCAATAAATATTAAGGGTGGCGGACGTGTCCAATAAGGGATCCCGCACCTCACAGCTGCAAAGACGGGCCACCCAAGTTTTCTGCACGTGCAGACGGCATCCGGAGGCAACGGAAGGCACCAGGGCGCGGACACAGCTGCACTGGGCAGCTGCCCCAAGATACGCCGAGGTCCCACGACCCCGGGCTTCACCGCAATAAA
>NQII01002842.1:20869-47808 GCA_002778355.1 Clitarchus hookeri | reverse complement strand
GGCGGGAAGCATCCGAGAAAACCCATGCACAACGCCGACGGGAACCGAAGAGGGCGGAACGAGTCCGCGAGGAGACGACCACGGCAGCCGGCCGTCATCAGACGCAGTGTGGACCCGAGAAGGAGGAACTTCGAGGGCAGTCGCCGAGACGCCCATCAGACGCAGAGTCCTGCCAGTTCCAGCTCACCAGACCTCAACTGCAGGACCAACTACCCGCCCAGCAAATCAGATAAGTACAGTCATCCAGCGAGTGTGAAGAGTACTACCCCCCCTACACCCCCCCTTTGTATAAACGGGAAGGAGTTGTCTCTAGAGCTCGTGAGTGAATTATAACTTGTTCAAGGAATAATAAAACTAGATTGTTTTTTTGAACTCCAATCACCCTGTGTTTACTTCAGTAGTAAATTGGTCCTTTAGACAACAGTGTCAATCACCTTCCTTCAAAACCACAGCTCTGGGAGTTGTCAAAGTAAAACATTAAAATATTCATGTGATGCTATCTTTAAATTGGCTGACAAGCAACAATATTCATTTCTTAATTTAATGCTTATATGATGCACTATCAATATACAAAATTTTTTTTAAATCGGTTGATTAGTTCCCAAGATATTACATAGCACACTAAAATTTTCTAATTTACTGCCATTTTGAAACTAAGCACCCGCTTTTGTCAAAAACTTTAAAGTCAGATGTCCTTACTAAGTACTATATGTGTGCCGATTTTCGTGAAAAACGTTGAACGTGTTCCAATGTTTCTAATAGAGGACACGCACGCAGATACACACACTCAAGCAAACACATACACACATACACAGCCATGCACACGCATACACACAGACAGGAAAATTATTTCATAAACATTTCTTTCCTTCGGAAATTTGACAAAAATGGGAAACATCGCATTTCCACTATGAGTTTTCAAACAACTATTTATTTTCAAATTTGTGTTCAAATATTCATACAAATTTTGTTTTAATTTAAAAAAAAGTCACTTGAAATCAAAGTAATTATTTTGTTTTTTCTCTTCCATAAAATACAAATTTCTGAATTTACGCAGTTTTATCATAATTGCACATCTATCAACAATCACTATTCATTAAAGTAACACAGTTTCACACGCAAAAATAATACAATTTAAACATTTTTTCTTAACTTTTAAAAACAAATAACAGCCTATTCATAAATAATAAACACTATATATTACACAAAATTTTTACTTAAAATAACATTATTTTTTGAAGGTTGTCACGACCAAGATTACGCAACATCTTATCATCGCCAACAACGTGTTAAACGTCGACATCCACACCTAGTTTCGACTGGGAGCATGGGTCTCCCCGAGGTTTCGCTGTTGTGAAGGCAACTTGGCAGTAACTTCCTACTCGACTAAGAATGAGCGAGGTGTGGCGCAGCGTTGATGGGCCCCTTGCCACACTCTGCAACTAGATGATGTTTTAATATATTGTTGGCATGACATCGTTTGAATTGGCCTATATTCATTAATGGAAACATTTTTGTACTTCGAGAGCGTTGGAGACTGGCGATTTTTCTCTATTGAAATATGCATTTTGTGCCAAGTTTTAAGTAATGTTTTATTATCAGGACTTGGTTTTGTGTTCATTGTGATATCAATATGTTGTAAACATTTTAAAACTTTTTAATTATAATTTATTCAACTATTATAAATTATTTTTATAGTGTTTTCTCGGGATTATATTTTACACATCACACACTTAACACTTTTTTTTAGTTGTTTCACCTTTTCCTGGCACTATTACGTTTGGGAATCATTTGCTAAATTGTTAAACTTGTGCATAGGTTTTTGTGTACAGCCATTCCTGAAAGGACAGAGGGAAGAACTGTCTGGTGCACGCTTCGAATTGCGATTCAGTGAAATTAGTTATTGAAATTTATTGTGGTAAACACTTTAAAATACCAACACATAAGTAATTTTAATTTATCGATTTTTATGGTTTTATAATTATAATCTTATCCATTAATCAGCCTATTTGTCGACGACTCAGAAAAACAAGGCGATGGAGGCCGATCATTATCTNTCAATCAGCCTATTTGTCGACGACTCAGAAAAACAAGGCGATGGACGCCAATCATTATCTCCATTATTAGTCGACATTTTCACCAATTCAGCTCATTGGATATTTATATTTTAACAGATTGTCTTTCGGGATCCTAGTAAGGACNAGTCGACATTTTCACCAATTCAGCTCATTGGATATTTATATTTTAACAGATTGTCTTTCGGGATCCTAGTAAGGACTTTCGGCGTGAACTACATGAACACAATTGATAGACCATTTAAGATCTGGTGGCGAATCATTCGAAATAAACCAAACAGATTTTCGCCCACGAAATTTCTTTGCATAAAATGGAGGGAGCTGAATGATTCACTCGCTCACTTAGAAGGAAATAGGTACTAAACACCCTCTAACATATTATGATAATTTAACTTCACCCAAGCACCAGCCGTTAGGCCAATATTTTTGCAGACTGCCCCCCCCTCCCCCTTGAACATGAGGATTGAGATATGCTCGATCACTCTGGGTAGTCTCAGGCTAACAGGGCAGTTGGACAAATAAAAAAAATATATGTGGCACTACCTGCAACATCGTTCACCCTGGCAAAACTCTGAGATTCTCGCACTCAGTGGAGTGGAGTAGAGAGAATTGAGAGTCCCTTAACATTGATAGCCCAGTCATATTAGGGGTTTCACCTCGGAATGAAAGATAATNAGTAGAGAGAATTGAGAGTCCCTTAACATTGATAGCCCAGTCATATTAGGGGTTTCACCTCGGAATGAAAGATAATGAGCTGTAAATTGGTATAAGCCTTTGTTTTGTCGTTCATAATGTTGTCTCAAAAGTCACCAATGTTATCGTGTCCGCGTCTTAAGATATTGAAGGTCAAAGGTCATAAAAATCGGTTTTTCGCGAATATCTCGCTTTTTATTGCTTAAATAAGATTTGCACTTATTATAAAAGTTGTAGAATATAAAATTCTCTACAACTTCTGTTTGAACTTTTTTTTCATACGATCAACCGTTTCTGCGGTAGACCGCAAAGAGTGCGCCGCGCACAGTCATATATGGTCTAATGCAAGGTCAAGCGTGAGTTACGGTTATCAGTACGTTGGATAAAGTTAATTATTTACTAAAAAAGTATAATTATTAAACAATGCCCATTATTTATGTACTAATTATAAATTATTTATATTTAATTAAAATAAGTGACTTAATTATTTATATTTAACTATAGTATATTAATAATTCTGGAATGTATATTTTAGTTATATTTTAATTTAAAAAGCCAGTAAGGGAATATATTTTATACATATATTTATTTATCATTAAATATAGCTTATTATACATTTATTGAAATGTGAGTTCAAATATTAAAAGAATTTTTGTTGATTTTAATTATAATAAAATTGTAAATGGAAGCTAGTTATCTTCTTCTTCTTCGTCATCTTCTTCTTGTTGTCGCTCGAAAATGTTTAATTCATTGTCATCATCCTCATTATCGGTCATAGTCATCTCCAAACCTTCCAGAATTTCAGGATCGTATGCGCTTTCTTCATCGGGATTACTTGGATATAGTGAAGCGTTGAGGCAAGCTTGTCCATTGCATTGGCCACAAGCTAAAGAACATAGTAGCCCTGATTTTCTGCATCCACAGCGGGAACCACAACCGTTTTTGCAATTGCAAAATATTATATTTAGTATTTCGGCTGGTGCTGGAGGCAATAACGTTCTTATGGGCTCCAGGATTTCATTTTCAAGCATCCAGCCCCATTCTTGAGGTTCTAAGTCCTTCCCTTATCACGTTTGAATCTGGTAGTAGATACGATTTATATGTTGATGAGCTGCTACACTTGTTGGTGGAAGTGTTGACAATTGTACAGGTTTATTTAGTTTCGTTAATTTGATGAATTGCGTGTAGCGGAAATGATCAATGTTGTCCTCAGATTTTGGAGCATTATATAATGCCAACAAGATACGCAGTCCATTTTCAAATAATGTTTCTACGGGGGAGTTTTCTTGTTGGAATACTTCCACCAACTTATCCAAATTGGGAATTTTCTCCAAAGCTCTAGTAACAGTTTTTTTAAATAGCGCAGAAGTCGTGTCACAGCCACTAAATGCGTGTAAAAATAGAATGTGTTTNGTACTGATAACCGTAACTCACGCTTGACCTTGCATTAGACCATATATGACTGTGCGCGGCGCACTCTTTGTGGTCTACCGCAGAAACGGTTAATCGTATGAAAAAAACGTTCAAACAAAAGTTGTAGAGACTTTTATATTCTACAACTTTTATAATAAGTGGAAATCTTATTTAAGCCATAAAAAGCGAGAAATTCGCGAAAAACCGATTTTTATGACCTTTGACCTTCAATATCTTAAGACGCGGACACGATAACATTGGTGACTTTTGAGACAACATTAAGAACGACAAAACAAAGGCTTATACCAATTTACAGCTTATTATCTTTCATTCCGAGGTTGACCCCTTTTTTTACCTAATATGACTGGGCTATGAGGTCTTGAGAGCTTATGAGTATGAAGTGTGGTTAAATATGAAGTGGCTTTGGAATGCTAGGGTGGGGAAAACAGTAGATCCCCGATTAAACCCACCAACCATCAGCATTGTCCGGCTCGACACCCATGTGCAAAAATCCGGGAGCGACCCCGCCTGGAATCGAAACCGGTTCACCTAGATAGGAGGTGCGTAATCTGACCTGACCACTACACCACTGCAGCACCCCTCACACTCAGCACACCTTGGTCCGGCTGGGGTGCACCATCCTTACGGCAATTGTCTCCACTCATGCTGACTCTCCAGGTCAGCGCCCGAGCAGTGTTGTCACTCCCTGGATAGATCCTTCTTAGGGCGACAGGAAACCCTCTGGGTCTACTGCATCTTGGAGCCAACCACTGCTAGTACGAGCCCGACCCAATGGTCAACCACATTAAAAAACTTCATGTGGGGCCAACCGACTGTCCATGATAATACTTAATATTACATGATATTTATGGATTCGCCAACCTACCACACCAACGCAATCCCCTATGCTGGAGGCAGCACAGATCCTCAAGTCCCAAAGGGAAATCCAGAGAATAAAATCATCAGATCGACTCGCAGCCAACAGGTGTTTGAAGCCGAACTGGCATTGTGCTGGCAGACACTACTGCTCAGCCACTGTTGAACAACAANCTTAATATTACATGATATTTATGGATTCGCCAACATACCACACCAACGCAATCCCCTATGCTGGAGGCAGCACAGAACCTCAAGTCCCAAAGGGAAATCCAGAGAATAAAAGCATCAGCTCGACTTGCAGCCAACAGGTGTTTGAAGCCGAACTGGCATTGTGCTGGCAGACACTACTGCTCAGCCACTGTTGAACAACAAAAGTGGCATCTCAGAGAGTGAGCTAGGCCTGCCCCTCCCACATCAGTTGCAACTGCCAGTATAGTGCTTGTAAAATCATTACAACCCATGGTCTCCCATTGCCCTTTACTACATCTAACTTATTCGAGATGGGGAAGGGCAAATATGGTTGCTCCCGACCCAGTCGAAGCAGAACCAAGCAGCATAGTAAGACAGTCCAGGACCCATCACAGTTCAACCATGGTTCACCCACCACCCAAGAGCATGCTCACCACCCCATCATATGAGGGGAGTAACCCAACTTACACTGTTTTATCTCTTTACCATTACCTTCAATTTATTGAAACTGAAATTCTGGTTTTGAGCCCCATCGGCCTGAATGCTCAGTAGTCCAACACCACGTCTAGTGGTTGGAACTTGGTATCGTCTATAGCTCTGATCATCATGGCAGATACCCCTTTTACAACCGCGAAGAAGCCGAGTAGCATAGGGACCACTTGGCGTAGCACAAATTTGTCTATGTGCAGAGGTGGCAGATGCCGAAGGACCATACAAACTTTTCCTCTTGTTTGGATTTCCACAAGCTTTTCCTCAAGTTTGGAGCTCCAGTAATGCTACTGCGAAGCTTTNTGCAGAGGTGGCAGATGCCGAAGGACCACAAAAACTTTTCCTCTTGTTTGGATTTCCACAAGCTTTTCCTCAAGTTTGGAGCTCCAGTAATGCTACTGCGAAGCCTTGACCTGCCAAAATGCTGCAGTAGCACTAGGCTCTAAATTAAGGCTTTACAAAAAAAATTATACATGCCATAGTCTCTACTGGATCTGCTGGGAGAAAAACAGTTTCATAATGCGCGTATCTCTCATTCCATCCGACTACCCTTTAAAGTGTAATAGACTGCAATTATTCCTCAAGATAAGTTTTGTAATGACAATAAGCATGGTCAAAAAGGTTCGATTTTTGTTAATATTGCAAAGCACAACCACTCTCAGTATGATGACCGTTAGAAAACTGAATCCCAAAACCCACATTTCATTCACTTTAAGAGCCCCTCTCAAATTTAACTACTAATATACAACATATCATTGGCTTTACATCACACCCAACCCCCGACCTTCTAAATGAATTACCCAATTTATCTTGAACCAAACCTCTACCACTTGATTACTATAGTTATTGAACTGTGACATCACCATGCCTCGTTCATTAGTAGCTGTAGATCACGTAATGTCTCGAACTCTGCAGATAAATAATGTGGTCAAATTCGCGCAGTCACATTTCTTTGTATGGTGCGAAGGGTGAATTCTTGTTATTTCTTTAGGTATGTTTTACCATTTAATGTGGTAGGTTATTCTTAATGTTCGTCTCTTTCATAAAATTTGTTGAGTATTGTCGGCNCCTCTCAAATTTAACTACTGATATACAACATATCATTGGCTTTACATCACACCCAACCCCCGACCTTCTAAATGAATTACCCAATTTATCTTGAGCCAAACCTCTACCACTTGATTACTATAGTTATTGAACTGTGACATCACCATTCCTCGTTCATTAGTAGCTGTAGATCACGTAATGTCTCGAACTCTGCAGATAAATAATGTGGTCAAATTCGCGCAGTCACATTTCTTTGTATGGTGCGAAGGGTGAATTCTTGTTATTTCTTTAGTTATGTTTTACCATTTAATGTGGTAGGTTATTCTTAATGTTCGTCTCTTTCATAAAATTTGTTGAGTATTGTCGGCTCTGCTTGCAGTTACACACATTGACTTACTTAAGTAAAATATCTGCTGAAATTTCAAAAACTGGTTACGACCAGCGAGCTGTTGGTGTGAAGATAAAAATATGAAGTCTTCTATGAAAAGCATGTCTGCGACCAACATCCCGACTTTCCCTTTAATAGTACATCGCTGACTCAAGCTGAATTGCCTACTTTGTCAGCGATGCCATTTGCAAACCATTAGGGTTAGGGCCTGGAAACTTGGAATGTACAAGGCCAGCACAATATCTTTATCATCGCCATATAGCAAACTTTGGTATAGGCCTTTCATATGTATAGTTGGCTACAATGGTCCTACCATTGCCGATAGTAATCAAACTCAGTACGCAGATTACACTTTGAAATAAATAATGGTTTAGGTGATAAGTGGTTTTCTAATGACAGTAAGCTTAACTTGCTGTCAATTCATTTTCTGTTACATATAAGTCAACATAGCAAACCATTAGGTTTAGGGCCTGGAAACTTGGAATATGTAANCGTGGAATGTGTAAGGCTAGCCCCCTATAACATAACCTATTAAGTTCAGTGAAAACAATTCAACATATTTTATCCTAACAATAGTCAACATTGCATATAAAAGTAATCACAAACATGGAAACATATCACCATAAAATTATGTTTCGAACCATCCAGACCAATCATCTACACGAACCCATATCAAGACCAACTGTACCACAAACAAAACAAGCGACAATGTAGACTGAACAATCCAAGCGTCCATATTAATAGATATTATCAAAATACGATCAAAATCAACTGACAAGATCGATCAAATGCCAAGACCAATGGACAAGAACAACCGATAAGGAAAACCAGACCAAACGTCCATACTATCTGACTAGGCCAACAAACCAGACAGACCAACCGCTCATATAAACCATAAAGACTGGCCATGCCAACAGGTTGATCAGACAGACCAGTATTCAAAATATATGTAACCAGTCTTAAAAATTAGGTTTTTTTGAATATGAAACCCCAAGAATCTTTCCTCAAAAATAAGACTTGAAAGGTCAGACCTTAAACAACAAACCTCAAATATCAGATATCATAAATCAGCCCTCAGTAATAAGACCTCAAATACAACTACCGTAATATTCCAAATTAAATTCTTCTAGACTAAACAGACCTCAAATGAAAATTAGTAGTCTATAAACGATATCAGACAGACATAATAATTTGGACAGAACCACACCCCCTCCTTATGCACTTGCGCTAAGAAATTTGACTTAAAAAAACTCTTACTGTCGATTGTATACAGTAATGAGTTAAAAATAAAAGTATTCAAGCAAGAGTCAATGCTTCAAGAATTCAATCATGCACTTCTATTTATACATATATTAATTGTTCCACATATTTCCTTAACTCTATCTATGCATGCCTTCGATGCTTGCAGTTCGCGGATACAAAGTAATTGAATTTTTTGACGTAACTCCCGTCTTCCAGTTCACTGATGATTGAATATGTCTCCTTTATGTGCGAGAAATCTCCTCTTAGCTGCAAAGTGATCAAAAGTCTGATTCTGTCAGCAAGGAAATATGTAGTCACTGTCTTGTCGTCTTCTGCATACTACACGCCACTCGTTGCAGCAAAAATAGTTGATGTGTTAGAGCATAGAGAGAATCATCATAGTTTTCAGTATGGATAATATGTTCGTAATCATCTTTAACGTCATTCAACTTTTCAGCATTCAGTTACACATTCATGTCAATTGGCGACATTGGTGATACATTTTTATTTGGAAACGCGTCCAGTACATTTGCCAGTAATTGTCTACTTCGCACCTATCGACTTTGTCCCATGCTGTTCGTCGCTTGTATATTCTTTAAGTCCATCATATTATGTGGACATAGTATGCTATGTAATATCAAGTGGTAGCGATGTAAAGACATGCTGTGTATGAGTAGGAGAGGGAAAACTATATGTGTAGCGATGTGCACCATCTGACTGAGATAGAATAGGCGACACGCTCAAAGATATCTTCGATGCCCAGTGGCATGTTATTTGTGTGCGAAGTAATTCTGGAAACTTGATGGTAACTGTTGATCTATTCACGAACAAACCTCTACAATCACTTCGCTAAACACATCGCGAACGATCCATGTAGTTGGCGAAACGTTTATGCTATTGCTCTAGTAAGGAGCAATGCTTATGTTCACAGAAGGCCCTCTGCCAAATGCATATATTAAATGTGAAAATATGTAAGAACTCTAAAAAATTCCACATATATTTTTTGCGCGAGAAAAAATTACAGGCATTTGGTAAACACTTATTTATATAAATCATATTATGCAATATATAATATACACTGAATAACCAAAAAAACTGGTATAGGCGTGCGTATGCAAATAACAGAGGTATGGAACCAATCAGAGTAACGCGATGNTCCTCAAAAATAAGACTTGAAAGGTCAGACCTTAAACAACAAACCTCAAATATCAGATATCATAAATCAGCCCTCAGTAATAAGACCTCAAATACAACTACTGTAATATTCCAAATTAAATTCTTCTAGACTAAACAGACCTCAAATGAAAATTAGTAGTCTATAAACGATATCAGACAGACATAATAATTTGGACAGAACCACACCCCCTCCTTATGCACTTGCGCTAAGAAATTTGACTTAAAAAAACTCTTACTGTCGATTTTATACAGTAATGAGTTAAAAATAAAAGTATTAAAGCAAGAGTAAATGCTTCAAGAATTCAATCATGCACTACTATTTATACATATATTAATTGTTCCACATATTTCCTTAACTCTATCTATGCATGCCTTCGATGCTTGCAGTTCGCGGATACAAAGTAAATGAATTTTTTGACGTAACTCCTGTCTTACAGTTCACTGATGATTGAATATGTCTCCTTTATGTGCGAGAAATCTCCTCTTAGCTGCAAAGTGATCAAAAGTCTGATTCTGTCAGCAAGGAAATATGTAGTCACTGTCTTGTCGTCTTCTGCATACTACACGCCACTCGTTGCAGCAAAAATAGTTGATGTGTTAGAGCTTAGAGAGAATCATCATAGTTTTCAGTATAGATAATATGTTCGTAATCATCTTTAACGTCATTCAATTTTTCAGCATTCAGTTACACATTCATGTCAATTGGCGACATTAGTGATACATTTTTATTTGGAAACGCGTCCAGTACATTTGCCAGTAATTGTCTACTTCGCACCTACCGACTTTGTCCCATGCTGTTCGTCGCTTGTATATTCTTTAAGTCCATCATATTATGTGGACATAGTATGCTATGTAATATCAAGTGGTAGCGATGTAAAGACATGCTGTGTATGAGTAGGAGAAGGAAAACTATATGTGTAGCGATGTGCACCATCTGACTGAGATAGAATAGGCGACACGCTCAAAGATATCTTCGATGCCCAGTGGCATGTTATTTGTGTGCGAAGTAATTCTGGAAACTT
Organism: Clitarchus hookeri; assembly: GCA_002778355.1. Lineage (NCBI taxonomy): Eukaryota > Metazoa > Arthropoda > Insecta > Phasmatodea > Phasmatidae > Clitarchus > Clitarchus hookeri. The sequence goes on along the minus strand of NQII01002842.1, from coordinate 37,195 downwards.
GATGGTAACTGTTGATCTATTCACGAACAAACCTCTACAATCACTTCGCTAAACATATCGTGAACGATCCATGTAGTTGGCGAAACGTTTATGCTATTGCTCTAGTAAGGAGCAATGCTTATGTTCACAGAAGGCCCTCTGCCAAATGCATATATTAAATGTGAAAATATGTAAGAACTCTAAAAAATTCCACATATATTTTTTGCGCGAGAAAAAATTACAGGCATTTGGTAAACACTTATATATATAAATCATATTATGCAATATATAATATACACTGAACAACCAAAAAAACTGGTATAGGCGTGCGTATGCAAATAACAGAGGTATGGAACCAATCAGAGTAACGCGATGCGGTNAACTGGTATAGGCGTGCGTATGCAAATAACAGAGGTATGGAACCAATCAGAGTAACGCGATGCGGTCAGCAGCACCAATATAAGACAACAAGTGAGTAACGAATGTACCGTGAATATCGGGAATCCGGTGAAACATCCAATCGTCGACATCGCTGCGGCCGGAAAAAGATCGTGAACGAACGGTACAAACGACGACTGACGAGAATCATTAAACCTGACAGACATGCAACCCTTTCTCAAATTGGTACAGATTTCAATGCTGGGGCATCAACAAGTGCAAGCGTGCGAACTATTCAACGGACCGTCATTGATATGTCTTCTGCAATCTCGTGCAGCGGTTGTTGTTCACCAGAGCTCTCCCTCCCGTACCTGAGCCCCAAGGGTAAAACGGGAGACACCACTCTGAGCTTGTTATTGTTATGGGTGCACTTCGGGCTTCAGGATTTCCAGGCATATGTTGTCACTACAGACAGGATCACGTCAGGTATCATAACGTGGAAGTGCACCCAGCCAGGCATTTGTACCAGAACATGTATAATTTTGAGCTTGAACAGAGCTCTTAATTGAGAGCAGTTGAATACTCTCAATAGAAAGAGTAAACGCCCTTTCAAATCGCAAGTGGTGAATGTTCTCCACCCGAGGGCGGTTCCACCTCACCTGTCAACAGTATTATACAGAGTTGAATCTGCACATGCCACCTTGATGGGGTCGAGTGCTATCGCCACTCTACAAACCCTTTTGTAAACGAGTCCTCTTACTAGGCGGACCAGACCGTCGACCCTTCGTTAGTGAGCATCAACCCTTCGTAACCAGAACCTGGGGCAGGTNCTCTTACTAGGCGGACCAGACCGTCGACCCTTCGTTAGTGAGCATCAACCCTTCGTAACCAGAACCTGGGGCAGGTTAGCACGCTTGCGTTCCACGGCAGCTGCTACCAACTTTTTCCGGCACGCCAGGCCCGGCCCTCCAGGCAAACACCCACCTCCAGATATCCTTCCAAGCAGAAGGTTCAACTAATGCCACCCAGATTCCGACCCACGATCAGCACCGCCTAAGCCAGGGCTTTCACACTGATCCCCTGGGTACCCACAATTTTCAGACACGCACGCTTGAGTTTTCACCCGGGACAGCCCAGCCCCTCCAGGACGCCAAACAATCCCTTTATAAGAGATCCGCCACCCCGAGGTCAGCCCGACTTGCCACATCGAGCCTCAGCTTGGGAAGTGCAATTCGGTTCGCGGGTCTTCACCGCAAGGCGAGGAATATATACAGTCACTGGAGACTGCACATAACCTCGCCGTAACTGGTTCTCTGTGCACAGACAGGCCGTTACCACCTTCAATCGCCCTCACTCCGTTAGCCATGGTGTGACCACCACGTTATCAGCCCAACCACGAGGAGGTGGAGATGGACTTCAGCAGTGCTAGGCTATATATTCGCATTACTGCTGCATCAAGGAGTTGAGTCAGCAGCCTTCACAGCAGCAGGGGAACACCCAATCATCAATGAGCGGGCCCCACCGGAGATCACCAGCACGGGCACTCAACCGACAAAGGCCGGTAAGAACACATAACACCAATTCACTCTTACACTTACGCCAGTCACTAACTGCTAGAGCTTTAGCCAGGGAATGGACCGAAGGGAACTGACATTCCTGTCGTCATGTCAGCCCTACCAGGTTGCCAGGTCCTACTTCCCCCCCCCCTACACACACGGACTGGATCACCACAATCCGGTTTTCATGGCACATGGACCCTTCAACTTACACCCTTTACATGTTGGTTGCCGGAACCACAGCCCAGCCCCAACCCGGCCCCTACAAGGGCCCGTCATTGATATAGGCTTTCGGAGCCGAAGGTCCACTCGTGTACCATTGTTAACTGCACGACAAAAAGCTTTACGCCTCGCCTGGGCCCGCTAACACCGCCATTGGACAGTTGATGACTAGAAACACGTTGCCTGGTCATACGAGTCTCGTTTCCAATTGTATCGGGTGGATGGACGTGTACAGATATGAAGATATCCTCATGGACCCATGGTCTCTAGATGTCAACAGGGGACTGTTCAAGCTGGTGGAGGCTTTGTCATGGTATGGGGCGTGTTCAGTTGGCGTGAAATGGGACCCCTTATACGTCTAGATGTGACTCTGACCGGTGACAGATACGTAAGCATCCTGTCCGATCACCTGCACCCATTCGTGTTCATTGTGTATTCCGACGGACGTGGACAATTCCAGCAGGACAATGTGACACCCCACACGTCGAGAGTGGCTACANTGTCCGATCACCTGCACCCATTCGTGTTCATTGTGTATTCCGACGGACGTGGACAATTCCAGCAGGACAATGTGACATCCCACACGTCGAGAGTTGCTACCGAGTGGCTCCAGGAACAATCTTCTGACTTCAGACACTTTCATTGACTACCAAAATTACCAGACATGAACATTATTGAGCATATTAAGGATGCCTTTCAGCGTGGTGTTCAGAAGATATCTCCTCCGCCTCATACTCCTTTGGATTTGTGGACTGCCCTGCAGGATTCATAGTGTGAAATGCCTCCTACATGCCTTCAGACATTAGTCGAGTCCATGCCAGGTTGTTTTGTGGCATTTCTGCATCTCGCGGGCCCCTACACGATATTAGGCAGGTGTACCAAAACTTTTGGCTATTCAGTGTATTATTTTAATTTGCATTTAGGCATGTAAAGAAACATCTTTATAAAGTACATGCTTACATAATAATATAAAGAAAATATATGTTACACAAGTTTATGCATAACTTTTATGTTTAATGTTTCCATATGTATGTACACTAGCATTTTTGAAAAATGCAATACCAAGAAAGATACATGTGGTTGAAATTAAGAACATTACTCAGATTAGGTTAATGACAAAACCAAATTTATTAGTATTACAGAACTTTGCATGATATCTGTCCTTGAGAATTTAGTATAGTGAGAAGCCTTAATGTGCTGCAATCAGAGTCACTAAATGTCGTTTAATGGATTCAAATATGGCTTGGTTATGTTCCAGGGGAATCTACCTAAATGCGGTTTGTATGTTATTTCACAAAACATCAGCAGTAGTTGCTAGATGTCCGTTAGGAACAATTCGCCAACCAACCATATATCTGACATGTCCGATGGGGGACACATCAGGTGAACGTGCAGTTCAAGGAATCAGTGGTACCCATCGTTTATTGAAGAAGGCTTGCAAATTCCTCACCACGTGTGGCCGGACAATGTACTGCTGAAATATAGCACGTGGATTCGCTGAAGGATGGGAAGTACCTTGGGCTCTAAACCCTCCCTGAGGTAGATGTTGCAGTTCAGATTGCCCTCAATACAAAGAAGTCGAGATCACATGTTGTATCCAATGGCGCCCCATACNGGTAGATGTTGCAGTTCAGATTGCCCTCAATACAAAGAAGTCGAGATCACATGTTGTATCCAATGGCGCCCCATACCATTCGACTCAGCACGCTAGCAACGGTGTTCACGTGCCCATTTCAGTTTGAGGCATTTGTGCTTTGTGAACAATGGAAGCTGATGCAATGGCATGTGTGACAACAGTCTCTCCCGCAGCAGACGGCGTCGAACCGTCAATACAGACTTGTCCACACCTGTTGCAGTGCTCCAGTGTCGAGCCATCACCGTGGAAGAGGCTTTGCGGTCCGTTATCGCCATGCAGACAAGATGGCGGTCATCCTGTGCTGTGGTCACATTGCGTGCTCCACTACCTGCTCTTGGCTGTATACGACCCTCTTCTATCCACTGGTTCCACACACGCATAACTTTCATAGCAGCATGCCCTTTGCGAGCCGAAATGTCACGGTATGACAAACCCGTTTCCCAGAGACCGATCATTCTGCCCTGTTTGAACTCACCCACATGCTGACATGGTGCTCTTTGACGCTGACGAGGCATACCGGCATTTCCTTTCACTTTGTCTCTGCATTGACTGAGCTTGACATAAGACGGACATACATGTACGCCATATCTCTGCAATCGTAATAACTTATTGCTGGTACACACCCTCNGAGCTTGACATAAGACGGACATACATGTACGCCATATCTCTGCAATCGTAATAACTTATTGCTGGTACACACCCTCCGTATTTAGATTCATTCGGGAGATTTTTATTGGGTGTTGAATTTTCACTAACAATAAGGTATATTTGCATTTATGTGATGGTAACTGAGTGCTTTCTCATCATCTCTGTTTCTTATTTNTTTCACTAACAATAAGGTATATTTGCATTTATGTGATGGTAACTGAGTGCTTTCTCATCATCTCTGTTTCTTATTTCCGTGACCAATGTACATAAGTTTTCTAAGAGTCCTTCCATATTTTAACATTTAGAATGTAGGGAAGGAAGCCTTCTGTGAGGGTAAGTGGGGCCCCTTACTAGAGCAGCACCAGAAATAATTCGCCAACTACATGGACCGTACGCAATGGGTTTCGTAAGTGATTCGAGAAGGCGAATAATGATAACAGATCTATTGTTACCATCTAGTTTTGCTAAGTACTTCACAAAAAGAAAACTTCCACAGGGCATTGAAGATTTCGGTGAGTGTGCAGTTAGTTATAGCCTAATCAGATGATGTAACATCGAGGGTCATGGGCATACTCGTGAGAATGCGGTGCCGATTGTATTTTCTCCACAGTCCGGTTGTCTGGCTGGAGACTTCGTTTTGTAATAGCTTGCCAAACNAATGCGGTGCCGATTGTATTTTCTCCACAGTCCGGTTGTCTGGCTGGAGACTTCGTTTTGTAATAGCTTGCCAAACGACATCGATCATTAGTCATATAACAGAACCAAAACCATAAAAACTTCCAAAGTTTAGCAGTCCATGTCTTCGACAAAGACTATGCAAAGGCTATATGATTATTTTGGGTCTATGAACCCACCTTAGATAATAAAATATCATAATGTAATATAAAATATATGCACCCAGTGCAGAATTCGTACCCTTGAAGAGCGAAGGCAGCATACCCTACTAGAACGACATCGACTGTGCTTGAATATACATGATCTCTGTCAAAAAGGGACCAACGTGCATGAGGGTGTTAAGGAATATGTAACTTTTATCGGTGCATAAATGTACTTTATACAGAAAATGTAAATAAATACGCGTTGTGTTAGTGTTGGTAATCTGATGAGTGAATCATATTCAAAGATATTTTACCTACTTTGCCTTATAGTTTTTCAGCATAGCACTTTTATGATGTAAATACGAAACTCCAAATTGGATGCTTGTGTGTATGTACATATGGATGATTCAAGCCGCAGAAGAATATTCCTATTTTACGACTTCAGGTCTAAAAATCGTTTTTAAAGTTTTCACTTTCCTTGTACTGAAGAATATTCGTGCATACGAAATATTTCGATCGACTGTGACGAATAAGTAGCCCATACCATCACCTTCTCTGTGAAGTTTTTGACAGTAACGATACTGCCATAAGGTTAACGCCAATGATCTTACAGTCAGTCGACACGNCCTTCTCTGTGAAGTTTTTGACAGTAACGATACTGCCATAAGGTTAACGCCAATGATCTTACAGTCAGTCGACACGAGAAGTGTGACTGTTAGAAGAACCCACTTTGTGTGGTATTGGGCTGTGCTAACTATTCGAGATAGTACGCTCGTAATGACAACTTGAATAGAAACATCAAGGTATGGAAGTATAGTGCCCCTTCTCCTACTAATAATTAGCATGGTTTTACGTCGCTATTACCAGCTAANCCTTCTTTGTGAAGTTTTTGACAGTAACGATACTGCCATAAGGTTAACGCCAATGATCTTACAGTCAGTCGACACGCGAAGTGTGACTGTTAGAAGAACCCACTTTGTGTGGTATTGGGCTGTGCTAACTATTCGAGATAGTACGCTCGTAATGACAACTTGAATAGAAGCATCAAGGTATGGAAGTATAGTGCCCCTTCTCCTACTAATAATTAGCATGGTTTTACGTCGCTATTACCAGCTAATACGTATTTACTATGTTCATAGAAGGCGAGGAAAATAATAAAATAATGTACCTGAAACACGACTAATGGTATGCGATTAGTCGGCTCGGGTAAAGAAAACATTTGCTAAACTGGTACGTGAATTGGACGAGCTTCAAAATAATAATGTAGCACAAGTAGATGTAAAGACCAATGCTGCCAATGACACCCCAACTGCCAAGAAAAAGGAACTCAGTGTTTAAAAATTGAAGAATGATGAAGATAATAATGAAGACAGTGTTGGTGCTGAAAATGATGGCGATATTTCTCGATGCAATGACACATTTTCCCACTTAGTTTGCTGTAACGAATGGCATAACGAAGGCAGAAAATAANATTTTCCCACTTAGTTTGCTGTAACGAATGGCATAACGAAGGCAGAAAATAACCAGAACAATGAGTATATAATTCTGGGAGCCCCGACTTAACGTGTTAATAGAATAAGACCTTTTACCGCATTGCAACAAGTTGGATGTTCATCGCACATTAAGCAGACATCTTCAATCATCAGTGAAGTGAAGAACATGCTTAATAAATGAGACAATTATTTAATATCCGTTATTTGCAAGCATCCGAGACATGCATAAATCAAGTGTATTATATGAACAGAACAATAACTTTAGGTGAACATAAAAGCGTTTGTTTAATATCTTGAACATTTCCCTATTGCTTTGCGAATTATCTTCTGAATTCAGTACTGCGTACAATCCATTGTAAGAATTGGTGTTTGGTAAAATTTTTGCGAGCAAGTGCATAAAAATGTGTTTATGATTCAGTCCGAAGCAGTATGTGTTTCTAGGGCCGTTTAAAGATGGCTAATTTCAGTTTGAGTTCAGTATTATGCTCTATAATTCCGTTTGATATCAGTTTTTGTGGTCTTATTATGAGTTCTGATATNTCAGTTTGAGTTCAGTATTATGCTCTATAATTCCGTTTGATATCAGTTTTTGTGGTCTTATTATGAGTTCTGATATATGATGTCTGATTTTTGTGTTCTTATGTTTAAGGTATGGTATTTATTTTCATTCTCTATGTCTGGTTTTTTTGTGATAAGATAGAGAGGTCTGCTCTTTCAGGTCTAATTTTTTAAGTAGTAATTTTTAGAACTTATTTCTGAGGTCTGGTTTTAGAGGTGTAAGCTTGCAGGTCAGAGTTTTCGGGTGAGATTTACGAGCTCTAATTTGTGAGGTATAATTTTTATGTCAGTTTTTAAGGTCAGAATTACGAGGTCTGATATCTGAGGTTTCATATTTGAGGTAGGAATTTGGATACCTATTTATATATTTCGATTTTCAGGTCTGGCTGGTGTGATCGACTGGTTAGCCTAGTCAGTCTGTATGATCGTTCGGTATGGTTGGTGGGTCTTGTCCATCTGTCTTGTTGGACAGTTGGCCTAGTCAGCTGGTATGTGTGTTTGGTCTGGTTGGCCTTATCGGCTTATCTTGACTATTGGTTTCTACTTTTGATCGGTCTGAACGGTCGGTTTTGATCTTTGATTGGAATAATATGTTAATATGGTCGTTTAGTATTTTTTGTCTAATGGTTGGCTGGTTTTGTGGGTGGTCTTGTCGGTCTTCATATCGGCTTGTGGAGACGATTGGCCTTAATGATCGGAAACCTATTTGTATGGTGCTATGTTTAAACATTTCCGCTGAAATTAATGGGTTATGTTATGATAGGTATTCTTACATGTAACAGAAAATATTTTGACAGTGTGTGAAGCCTACTCTCTTTAGAAAAGTGCTTCTGGCCAAATGCAGCGTATAGTTGTCTGAAATGTTACCTACAATCTGATTTTGAAGAATGTATCTCCAATGATTGGAAAATGGTTGCCAAAAATGTTTATACAGTATCAATACCATAATTTGTTTTATGAAGATGATTGAGCGTGTGCCGTGCTTGTACATTCCAACTTTCAAGGACCCAACTCTAATGGTTTGTGAATGGAATTGTTAACAACATAGATTCTAGTCAGCGATTGTACCGCCAAAGTCAAAGTTTGAATAATGGTCGCAGGCACCGCATTAAAAATCACTTCATCACCATGTCTACATTCAAATAGCTCACTGGTCTGAACAAGTACTTGAAATGTGAGAACGCATATACTTTGGGGTGTAAATAAATGTGTAAATACAAACATTGCTGATAGTACGTAGAGAAACGTTATACCAGAGACGAACATAAAACATAACCTACCATATTTAATGTAAAGAAACATCACAAGTGGGAAAACAATATGTCGCTCTTCGCTTCAGTAGAAGAACTGTGATGTTTCACAACTTTGTCCATTATGTTTATCTACAGAGATCGAAAGCAATGTGACATAATTAAATCACTATCATAGTTCAGTGACAGTTGGTATATATAAGGTAAATGGTGGGAGTGTGTGAGGGGAGGAGTCTTTAATGTGACGTAAAACAAATGTTTCGTTGGATCGGAGTAGTTAGATTGGGACCTGGCATCTAAATATCTTATTAAATGTGGTGGTGGGTTCTTTACAAGAAATTTACATTTACATGTAAATTTTAAAGAAAATTTTTATCATTTAAACATGTACCAATCTTAGTTTAATTTTTTTTGGAAAATTTTAATATTGTTTTTATTAAGAATAATTTCAATAATTTTATTTATACTGTTTCTTTTTTAAATGTTTTGATTATTCTTGATTTATCCAGTTTGAGTTCGCCTGGGTTTAAGTTAAAATTCATGGGTACCCAAGATGACTGTCATGTCATTTATGTAATTTCTCTCGTGCCTCAATGTTTTTTTTCGAATGTTTGCTGTTTATATTTGATTTGATGGTTAAAGGTCACGTGAGGTTAGGGTCAATGCTATGAAAACCCAAGAGAGTAGCCGTAATCAATAATTAAATTTTCCCCAGTGTTTTACTTCAGTTATGCGATGTTTTATTTCCTCGATTGTTCTACTTCAAGGTTTCACAGGTGATATATATCGTCATAGACCATTTGTCCCGAATTATGTTAATTTGCATGCGTGGATGTGCCACTAGGGTGTATGCATATCCCTCCATCATTTATAGTTGCAAGACACCAAATAAGGCCTTGATATGAATTTGAGCAGTGTGAGCTACAGAGCCAAGTTCAGTGAACACTCAGCGTGCCCTGACAAGCCTTTGCGCATATAAATGAGTTTGTGGGAGGCATCATCGTTGGTCTCCAAGACGCATATTGGACGTTTCGGTGAATTTCTCGCTACATGAACTGTTCTGCCTATACTGTGAGTCGTCGTTGGACGCAGTGGGAACAGAAGAGTACAGACATACATCTCGAAGGCTCGGTTCGACCCCGGACCAAAAATCAGGAAGAATCGTTTCATCGAGCGACAGGTTGTAAGCACTCCATGAGCATCGCTACACACCATCATCCTAGGANAATCAGGAAGAATCGTTTCATCGAGCGACAGGTTGTAAGCACTCCATGAGCATCGCTACACACCATCATCCTAGGACATATCACGGCAGCATCTCTCTACCATTACGAACTCAGCATCGATCAGCATGCGTGAACTTTTGCCGGGAACGGGTGGCGTGGCGGCTTTCGGAATGGTGACGAGTGGTGTTCGGCGACGAATCATGGTTCTGTCGGATACAGACGACCGCCAAATTCGAGTCCGTAGACGTCAAAGCCAGCGCAATGATCTATCCTCCACTGTAGAGCAACACACCACCCCAAAGAGAGGTGTCATGGTTTATGGTGCCATTTTGTAAGATTCCCGCTACCCACTGATGGTGACTGAATGAACCCTGACGGCGCAGCATTACATCCAGAGTGTTCTGCGGCAATATGCACTCACATTACTGGTGCAGTTTGACAACCCCATTTTCTGGCTGTATATNACATCCAGAGTGTTCTGCGGCAATATGCACTCACATTACTGGTGCAGTTTGACAACCCCATTTTCTGGCTGTATATGGCCCGGCCTCACAGAGCACGGGTATCTCCGGCCTACTTTCGTAATGTCAACATGTTTGTTTCCTTGGCCAACCACGTCACCAGAANATGGCCCGGCCTCACAGAGCACGGGTATCTCCGGCCTACTTTCGTAATGTCAACATGTTTGTTTCCTTGGCCAACCACGTCACCAGAACTTTCACCCATCGTGAATGTGTCGGACTGGATTGGATGGCAGCTTCGGCTAGCTGCAACTACGGCGGATTTTAATGATGCGTTGCACCAGCTATGGCAAGATCTAGTATTGGTTCCCTGAAATACATACTTAGTGTGACACATCATTTTGATGTTTTCAGTAATATATTATCGTATCCTTTGCCTGTAACCACTTACCTGCCCCTGCGGTTGCACATTCAGGATGATGATTTTTTTTGCAAATGTGTGTATTTCACTGGATATTTACTATAATAACTTTGTGACGGGTACGTTCTGGTAGTAAGTGAAGCTTGTGCGATTAAAAATATCAGCTCAATATTGTAGTTTTATTGCTGTAACTGATTAACACAGAAAACAGGCAACTGTATTTTTATATAAGAAAATTCTGGCCAGTTAATCGAAGAATTTTTTTTAATTAGAAAACCATGATAATTCTAGTTTAATATAGAACTGCTGGTCTTGAAACTCTGAAACCTGCATTTATTGACGCCACTAGTGTTCTTCGTAGTAGAGAGGGCATATATAGGCTTTATCATATAGCTATTAAAACCGATACATCATGTCCTGTTCCAGGTTATTTAAATAACAATGTTTTATTTAACGTTTTAAGGATCCAAAAAATTTGAAACATCATATAAAATTGTTATTTTTGGAGTAAAAAACAAACTTAATATTTATGATCGTAGTCTCCAATCCCACCAGCAAAAATAACAGTCAAAATAATATATTTTATTGTGTCCTCAGGCGTAAACTTTTGAGAGCCATAAAATGTATACACCGTGTTTATTAGTCACAAATAAGCTGAAAGGAACTATTAAGCGTGTCCTTCAAAATTGCTCATTATATAGTCAACAGTTTCTAGTGTCATTTTTGAGTGCTTCGCAATAACTTTTTATTCAATAAATTATTAAGGAAAGCTTGTACGTATCGACAATAATTTACACGATAATATATATATGTATAATTAAAAATTAATGAAGAGGCATTTATCGCAGGTATCCAGTATTTCCTCACATGCCTGTACTATTACAATCACAATTTTCATTCGCCTCTTAAGACCTTGATTTAAAGAGCCGCCCAAATCTCTTCACTCTCTCACGATATTGATTTGAATCGTGATGGACAGTCTTAGTTGTGGTATCCTGCGGCTACACGATTAAAGCAATAGCTGATAAACATGGGCTAGGTTCAACTGCGCACCAAGCACTTTGATGTGATGCCTCCAGCTACTGTGTGTTTCAGGTAATGCAGCCTTGCGATTAATATAACGATCTGTAAGTGGTTTCGGTAGCGTGACCATAACTGGCTTTAAACTGTTCATTCATCAGGAGAAAAAAAAATAGGAAAATACATAATTGTTGAAAGAATTTTCCGTCGTCATTTTAGTATTATAACTGTGAAACGCGATTGGTTGGTATTCCTAAATTCCCACCAGTAATTTTTCAGCTTTGCAGTATACAGGGCAATACATATGATGTAAGCAACCAATGTAGACATTTTAAAGAGTTTAGTGTTTTTGNTTTAGTATTATAACTGTGAAACGCGATTGGTTGGTATTCCTAAATTCCCACCAGTAATTTTTCAGCTTTGCAGTATACATGGCAATACATATGATGTAAACAACCAATGTAGACATTTTGAAGAGTTTAGTGTTTTTATTTTAAACAAAATTATAATTTCAGAACTCTTATCATTTTAATACTTACGAAAAACATAATATTAATAATTCTTATCTTATCATAAAAATAATACTGATCAATTACATCGTTTTTAAGAAAAAAACGAAAATATATTTAGCACGTTTATTTTCATTTTATTTTCAGGCATTTCTCAAAACTGAATATCATAAGTTTATAAGCTATTCTTCAATGTTGGCTTACAACGCAAGAAGTACTATAATGTGCTAAAATCATAAAGAAAGAAATTGTTTTTTCGTTTATCAGTTCCTAGTATGTATGATCAGTAGGATACTGATGTATCATATTATATAATAGATTATCCGGAAACCATGCCGAGACCCAATCCGTGGTGGTAGCAGATAGCGCATGCCACGAATAAATCAGATGTTTATATGATTATAAATAAAATACGGTGCGAAGATAAAATTTNGTAGCAGATAGCGCATGCCACGAATAAATCAGATGTTTATATGATTATAAATAAAATACGGTGCGAAGAAAAAATTTTCTTAAATTTAAGTACGTCATAATTTGAATGTGAAATAAAACCTTTTAGTTCTTGCGCGTGCTATCTGGTACAATACTCTGTTAGGTATATTATGTTCAGAGGCACATACAATGTTAACAAACATAAATGTAACAATATTAGAGAAAATTATTTAGAAAAAGAAAGAAATATGCTGGTAAATAAACCATGTGAAATGTGTAACATATTAAAAAGTATGGCAATGATTTTGTTCTGTACAAAGTTTTATAAAATAGCTTTTATGTTGAGAAATAAAAAGGCAAATGGACCTCCCGATCACACTGGGCTATCACTGTCGTATTATATGTGTTTCATGGCTTGAAAAGTCCCAAACCTTCAAATGTTCAACATAAGCCGCCGAGGGTGATGATCTAACGATCACTCACAGAGGAACAAATACGACAGTGTGATATGAGTTTTCTGGCTTCCAGCTTACCTCTGTGTGCTAGCTGCTACATATACATATAAGCGCGTGTTTACAAAAATTTATCAAGTGCACCCTGCCAAATTATTTTATGTGACAAAGTAATATTTCGACTGTTAGAAAATAGTTTCATTCACAAGTCAAAATAAATTTAAATGTGTTCTTAACATATTTTTTTTTTTGAAAGGAGGTGAAATTCAAGGGCAAGGTCAGACATGTGATTATTTTGTAGCAGGTTGTTTAGGATTGATATACTGGGTTTTCGCCCAATTCTATGAAGTTAATTTTAATTTATCGCATTTCCCTCTTTAGCAATCCTCCTAACACTTAAATACGACTACTATAGATTGCTTTTAACATATTGTCAACAACAATATCAATTATTTCAGCAATGCAATCAAAGGTAGTTATTTAACAAATCAGTCCTGTATAAGCAAATAATTTGGTAACTCAGTAATAATCGTAACTACTATATTTCTGCCAACACAGAACCTTGGAATAAGGAGGATTGAGCGGCTCTAACAACGTGATTTTGAGAGCAAATGAGGGTGAAATGAGGTGGGTATCGGGCAGAGCCGGAATGATGGGAAGACAAGTGATCCCCTAGAAAACCACATGTAAAAATCCGAAAGTGACCCCGCTTGGAACCGAAAACGATTTGCATGGGTGCGCCCACAATGAAAATTTAGCAACAGTTGCTATATGTATAATTAAGTTTTTTAATTATGGGCGTGTTTAAAGGTAAAATGAAATGTTTCGAAAACAGCGGTAATTATTTAGTGATGTTATGTCTGTGTAGAAAGGCATAAGATACGCGGAGACGCTGAAGACAACTAAGCACCAAGAACTAAATTCGTGACAGGGATATGATTACCACATGTATACGTTGGCCATGGTCGTCGACAACTTGCGGCACATTACACTGAAAAGCCAGACCCTACATGTAGCTCGAAATGCATTACATTCATTGCACCGTGGATATGGCTACAAAAACGAGGTGCAACGGCTTGAATATGGGCTGCCATTGAGATAACGCCCACCGGGCAAGACGAAAATCAAGCATGCCTGCTTTCAAGTGGAGACGAGAACTTAATAAGCATAGTGTGAATACATCCCCTTTATCATGTGCAAAATCATAATATCAGAAATTTGATTTGTCTCTTCCTATCCCTTTTTAACTTACTTAACATACGGTGATACGTTAAGCAATACTGTTATATTATTTAAATTTTTGTTTCTAGTCGTATAATTCAAGCCAGTCTCCTGTTTCATTCGTAGCCATCTACTGAAATATGTTTTTTTTTCTTCATAGTTTTATCAGCTATACGTTGTAGCATGTTTTTTCTTGTAGCATGATAAATTAAAATTAAACGGAGCATATTATTTTTCCTAGACAAAGGTATTTATATGTATTAAAAAGTTTGGAAATCACCCTAGATCATTTAGACGCTTTCAAAACATTTAGCACGTCATATTATTTAATAATTATATTTTATCACCTGCGTTTGTAAAGCGTGTCTTAAAGATATATCATTAACATCTGCAAATATAAATATGAATATCTTAAAAATAAAAAGTTTACAATTTAATATCTCTGAACTACCCTTCAATATAATTTTTCACTTCATTTAAACTAAAATAACTACTACTACCCTTAAGAAGTGTTCCTTTGCCTGTATGTACTTTCCATATGGCATGACTTTTTAGCAAATTTATTNAAAGATATATCATTAACATCTGCAAATATAAATATGAATATCTTAAAAATAAAAAGTTTACAATTTAATATCTCTGAACTACCCTTCAATATAATTTTTCACTTCATTTAAACTAAAATAACTACTACTACCCTTAAGAAGTGTTCCTTTGCCTGTATGTACGTTCCATATGGCATGATTTTTTAGCAAATTTATTTTAAAATAGTGCTTATACACTACTAGTAACAGTATCTGGCTTAAAAAACTATTATTAGCAGAATATAATTTAAAACATTACTCCTCAGCGTAATCACCCTTAACATATTTCAGTACTTTAACAGCCGCAACTACTCACGTGTTTTTTTGTTATTGGTGTGGATAAATCAGATAACCTAAGGCAATATTTATTTTTTTTACATTGCAACACATTTTCAACGCTCATTACGAGATTACGATGCCCCTTGTATTTTTTTTGTTTGAAATTATAACTAAATAAAACATAGCGTTTTGTACTTCTGGAAGGCAGTTTTGTACTTGTAAATTAAAGGGGCCCATTAGTTATTAACATCCTTTCTGTAGCTGGGCACTAGGTGATTTAACATGCATTTGATGTGTTGTTTCAGGGCTAATTATAATTTGTCATTGTTCAACGAGCGTGCATGCGAGTTCAGGCAACAGTTAAGTAAACAATATTAATACAGAACAATTTTAAATGTAGTTAAAAAGGTTTTTTTGTGAAAAGTGAACATATACAAAATTATTGTCATAATTATTTAAGATGTGTTGTATGAAACTTATGTATGTTAGTTTAAAAATTACTATAAAATTCGTTGGTTTCTTGTATATTTTCTCTAAATAGTATTAAACAAAGTCGCTTATCCGCATGTCTGTGTATTCGCTTAGTTCTTCTAAACTACTTGTTGGGTTTTGATGCGGTTTTAAACATCATTTAGAGAATTTCTTGAGCAAGGTTTGGTACATAAAATATTTATATTTAATGTAAGGATAGTATATAAATGTCGAATTGTTTGTAATCAAGTTGTAAAACGCCGCTTTTAAGGCACTTACATGGCTTGCGCTGACTAAACCATAAGAGATACATCAAATTAATGTGCTACATAATTGTAGCTCTCAAAAAAATATACAGAAAATTGCGCAAAAGCGTATGTTTATCTATTAAGGATGACTTACAGTAACCATTTCTGTCTGTCAAGGTATTGCTGTAAAAACTAAATTATTACCGGGCGAAGCGGGGCGGGTTCACTAGTTCGTTATAAAAAGAAGCTCACATACGATATCAACGCAATTTTCCTCTTGGTAGCTTGTAAAATATTTGTGCTATGTATTATGGCATCTTCAAGATGGACACTTTTATTTTCGCTATTAAGGGGTATGTTGTTTAGATTGCTGGGATGTAACATATTTGCCACTGCATGGCCATTTGGAAACCTCGAACGTACGGGAATTAATCTCCGTAGTTGGCATTTTCTCTGAAGCTATG